>JAGXCT010034677.1:0-37727 GCA_022495035.1 Philopotamus ludificatus
TTATTATAATTTAATACTTCATAAATATTAAGGTAATCGAAAAAAACTTTTTTTGGTAAAGTTTTTGTCTACCTTTCTTTATACAAAGTCTTATTTTATAATTAAGGGTGAAATGGGGATATCCGAAATCAACAAACAACATTTTAGACAATGTATACTATTTTTTCACGATCAAGGTTCAATCAATTATATTAATACAGTTAATAGATAAGTGTCGATAAAAAACACACGTTAATTTAAGTTTCGTTGATTCATTGATTCAAATCTAGTAATAAATAATTACAGGATGACATGTAGGATATTAAAAGAGTTATTCGAGAAACTTAGGGTCCCAAATAGACACGATTAGGTTAAGCTCAATAAATTATATTTTTCAAAGATGATTTCACCAGTGTCATGGTTTGTGGTTAACTAACAATCTGCTATAATAAGTTAATCGTGACTGAGCTAAGTTAGTACTCGGATAGGTTAACCTTCTGGGAATTCTATATAACAGGAGGGAATGTAAGTGAGAGCGACTTATTACACGCGCATCTAGAGAATATGTATTGAACTTTTATATGGGCAAATGGATTGAGATTTTCTATCATGCTATCTATCGTCAAATAGTAAAATGAAAATAAAGATGAAGATAAAAACGACGAGTTTTAGAAAGAATAATATTAATTTTAAAAGAATTAGCATTTTTTTCCAAAAATAATAGAAGCAATCCGTCTTATTCAGCAATTACTAGACTTTGGATAAACGATAATTAAAAATGATTATGATGGCCTTATTGATATCTAAATATTTATTATTATACAAAATCATGGAATTTTCATGAGATAAAATTCGACTTACATTCAAAGTATCGGACTGAAATTCCGTCTGTAATTGAAAAGTTTCTGTTTTAGTTTCGTCAGATTTCGATAAGAAGAAGCACAAAGTAGTGAAAATATTATATGAAACTTGAATGAAATATTTTATTAGGTTTAAAAGTTTAATGTTATCTCAGTTTTTATAATATTGAATGATATTAAATGAAATAATATGTATGTATTAAATAAGCATTGCAATATTAATAATGTTAAAAATATAAACATCGCGAATTATTCATATTCCGCATAACAGAATTAATTAAATTTTTGATACTGGCCTTTTTCTAAAAAAATACATTCCACTCAAATGCTGGCCAGCGAATAATTGATTTCTTGAAGAACAGCAATAAAAATTCCATTCTACTTTATACGCACACAAACGGACACAAGATTCGCAAACAAAGTTTCAATAGGATACATTCTCTTGGGAAAATCACTCAAAGGTCGACCACTTGCCGAAACATGTGGCATAGTCATAAGAGCATATTAATATTTGTTTTATTATATTCTTTATGTATGTATATATTGAGAAGCACTGATGTGGGCAACCCAGCTGCGTCCCATCTAGCCAACAGCAGTTACTGATGTCCGCGCTGAAGTGGAAGATGCATCATAAACGATATTTCGCATACAAACAATTGCCAATTCGTAAAATAATATCCAATCTTACAGTAGAACCATTCAACATTATATTAACACATATGAATGAAAATTTAAACATTCAGAAATAATATTTCCATCAGCGATTTCCCAAGATTATTTCTACAACCAGATGTAATATAATTTCATTCACGTTTTATTTTGAGTCTATCAATCCAAACATATATCTTGATGCGCTATTAAATATTATATATGAATTTCAAACACGTATGAAAGACACGATAAGAACTCTTAATTTTATTTGTTTGATAACGATAAATTAGACTCAGTCTGATAAAAGATAAATTCGCAGTAATGTGTAATAATAATATGCTGACTGGGTAGAAATTACCCGCAGGTCATAATAGAACAATGTAAGACGTTATTCGAGAATATTTTAGGTAATGTATTACTATCAATTTGATGAGACGTAAGGGAGTATAAAAATTGAGTGTTGGAACATGTAAGAGTATCATTTTAATTTAAATCTAACATCATTTATTATTAATGTAACTCAATTTTCGTTATTACTCTTGAAGTATGTATGAAAAAATATATAATAAATTTAAATATGACAGTCAGTAAATTTAAATATCATGAATAATTTTATTTAAATCTTTATTATATAATATAAATTAAATAATCTATTCTACGAGATATAAGATAAAAGAGCGGCGAATAATAGTGTTAGAAAATATTTTTCCAATAAACTGAATATATTTTTCAGTACAAATTCCATTTGGCATTAATAATATAAATTCCTTATATTCTAACAAACTACTAGGCTTTGTCCAAAATTCATACGTGAAATTTTCCATCAGAATTTCATTGAAACAATTCTGAAAGCACGTAAAAGGCAGCATGGCCATATCGAATATATATATATCGAAATCGAAACTCGTAAATATAAATAAACGCGCGGATCGAACATCTTTTTTTTTAAATAAATAAATACCCAGTGATTTATGATTTTTTAAAATCGCCATTAAATCCGCATAACTGTATATCAAATTTTATGGTATGATGTATGATTTTATAAATATGGCGGGGCGTCGGGAAGATACAACAACATAATGAAGGATTATTTCGGGAGATGTGCGTCGAAAAATGGCGCGATGTTTCACATACGGCGTCTGCAAAAAGGGCCTGCGTCTCGAACGAGGGCCTAAACACAAAGGAGGTCATCAATCATTTAGCAGGTTCGATTCCACCTCTTCCGACACAAAGACGATGGAAAACATTCTGACAACTTATTAACAACTCCATGTCATCCAGAATGGAATGTTTCGCCCCTTTCGGAGCCAAATCAAATTGTCTGCGATACACAGCGTTGTAAATTAGAGCAATGTGTCAAAGAAAAGATAATTTTACGAAAATGAGTTTTTTACTCAATCTGAGAATATATATATTTTATAAATTTAAAATACATTTATAATTATTTGATTCGATTCGACGAAACGATTGTAGATTGTTAAACTAGTTTTAAAATTATAATGCAAGCTGAAGAATTAAATAAACTGAACTTTACACGGTAGATACAATTCACCCAAAACTGTGTAATAAATGACAGGATTTAAAAAAAATTGATGATTGGTTGAATAAATAAATAAAAAAAACAGTGTTATTTTAATCGATCCTTTACGGTGGTGGCTCGAAAACAACCAAAAAATGAGTTCTTCATCAATATCTTGACATTTTTTTAAAAGTTGGATTATTATAAGAATAAAAATAGGTATTCATGATATTCTTCATAATTTGGTCGATATAATGGATTTTTCTACTAATGAATATGACGCGTAAATGACGCGCACACTTGACAATGTCCCGCCGCGGACTGAGGACACGCCTCCGGTAGACCGACCGCCATCAAAAACTTACGGTTACCAATAGATCGGCACCGCTAGGTTAGAGATTCATTACTCCTCATGATTTATGTTGCTATTTTTTGCATTTATTGTATATGTTGAAAAATAACAATATTGTGATATCAAAAAACGTTCGTTAAAAAACAAGATTATAATGAAAACCAAAAATAAATTATAAAAAATATTATTTGTAATTTTTTTAATTAATTTAAAAGTGTTGTCCAATTCTGTGTTTTTTGTTTCACAAGTTGTTTATAAATTTCTGATTTGCTGTTCCATACTCTTAGCAAATTCCAAGTCTTTGTATATTATTACAACAGCTGTTGTCGTTAAATTTCACCATATTGTTTTTTTGTCCATTGTTTATTGGGTATTGTAAAAAAATACTAGATCATTTTCCATGAATGAATATCAAGTCGTAATAATCCGTGGTAGTGCAAATAATTATATAAATATTTGGATTCTAGGAACCATGTTGAAACAAACAATTCGTGTAAAAATATAATATTTACTATTTTTAATGAACCGTGTAATTTCAAACCCGTGTAAACAAGAGTTAAGTGTCTTTCTGAACATTGAAAACTGTCTAAAAAATCACTAATGAATAGCATTATCATATTTATATAATTACGTTGCGTCTGATTTTATTTAATTATATCGTTCAGACTTATCTTTATTCCAATACTAATTCTGATAAAAAATAAAAAAGGGGTTTTCAATGATCTCATATTTTAAGATTTTTATAAGTTGTTTTAAATGTATTTTTTTTCACATATGAAAATTAAGAGAGGTCAATAATAGTGAGAGAAAAATTGAAAAATAAATGACGCAAGGTTTGATTTTTTTTATAAAATAAATATTTTAACCTCCTCAGACCTGACTTTATTTTTCATCTAAAAATATATTTTTTTGAAAATTCTTATATTATAAAATTATAGGATAATGAAAATATTTTTTTTGTATTTATTAAGCTTATTGAATTTATATTAGAAAATGATGTTGCATTGCGTTGTATAAAAGCTCCCAAGAGTAAAATAAAATTTAAAACGGATTTAAACAAGAAAAGAAATATTGTACATTGTAATGTGCACTGGGTACGAGAAGGTTAAGAAGTATACATATATAAAAATAATGAACATTGCAGAATTTATGTAATCTTATATATCTAAATAACTTAAAAATTGCATCAAACTTTAAAATATATATTTTTGAATATTTTTTTTCACATAGGTATTGAATTTAACTATAAAATTACAATAATCGTAATGACATATCTAATGCATACATTTAAAATATCTATATCATTTATTTATAAAAAGTGGTTATCGCATTATGCAATAAATGCAATAATACAAAAATCAAAGGATTAACATATTCAAAGATTTCCATTTCGTTCTCGACAATTTCAGCCGCTTTCTTTGATTCTTTGATATATCCGGAAAGTATACGATCCATTAGATTCGCTTTCATGTTTTGCTTTGAAACCTTGGAGAAAATAGTGGTTTTATTGGATTTATGCATGATCGATGTAGAATACCGTACATTTAAAAAAAATCCATGGAAAACTGTTGAATATTTCTAATAAATACGACGCAATGAAAATAATAAATCATTGATGTTATTTAATTAAGTGTTAATAATTTCCAACGTGGCTATAGAAAATCGCACATTGGCCGCGGTAGTTTATTGGGATTTAATTGGTAGATTTCGAAGCAATTTCCATTTGCCGTTATATAAAAGTTAGCGTTTAACAATTTATTTCGAGAGGAAACTATACAATTTTTTATATTTATTTCTGGGACGTGATTGAATTTCAGCAATCCGAAAGTTTATTGGAAAAAATGAATCCCATAATTCTATTTGAATATATTTCCAGTGGAAGCTATTGTAAAATGGTCTGTGATCCATTTTCCTTTATATTAATATTTGTACAGTCGACAGAGGCAGAATAAATACTTTACATCAAATTTATCCGTACAATACTGTAATGTAGGAAATTATTAACATTTGCACAAATCTGTGTACAAAGAATGCTTCACTCGGCGAAATGAGTTTCTTATGAATACAGCACGGTTGTCATTTCACCCAAAATATACTGACATTGAAAAGATATTTAATATTATGTAAAGTATTAATTTATACGTTAAAATAAAATAGAAAATAAATCCTTCTCATAAAATTATATATAGTTTAAAAGAATGCCTTTTCGTCATCGTGTAACCTTAATATCGCTATTATCAAATAAATATTTATTAATTTTATTAAATGATAACAATGGTGGATGCGAAACTGAGATTTCATTGTGGTGTTAATGGAGACAATTGAAACGGTGAACTGGTGCGAATGCAGTTCCGGAACCCAAGACACTTGTCGCTGTTACTGCACTTCCGCCCCGGTGCTGATATCCCACCAACTTCCGGAAACTGATTAACCAGAAATTCAACCGTCTGCAGTGTTCATCGCCCCGAATTACCCCTATCGCTAATTGAATGCACTATTACAGAGAGAAATGTTTCATCAAATTAATAATTCGCAAACCCCGAGCGAATCAAATTATTACTCACTCCTAAAATATATAACACGAAATTATATAAATTTTTCAATTGCCTTAAATTAAAAACGCTCGAGATAAAATTCGTAATTTATTAAACGTAATAAGATAAAGTTACAGGAACAAAGTGTGTTGTTACATGGCGTAATTTCCCGTTTCCTTCACTTTTCACGATGAAGATTTAATTTTAACTATAAGGCAGTGTTTTCGTAAGTAAATTCGCCATTGTGTAACGGCTTGATTGATGTAAGTATCGTTATTATGCAAAAATTGGGACAGTATTTTTATTAAAATTATAAACATATATGTGGATATTAATATATGGACACAAAAATAATCTTTACTGTTTATTGAAAACATTGCACTGAATGGAATGTTAAAATAAAATTTAATGATGTTATATAAAGACAGTTTTATACAAATTTTATGATATTTTTAATCTTTTGAATACATAAAAATAGACTGCTATGTTTACGGACTATTTGTAGAAATCTATTCTAGGAAAAATATATTACGAATGGTTTAATGTAGGAGAAATACTTGACCGGACGTTGAGAACATCGAACTAGAAGTACATAAATAGAATTTTAGATTATACCATTAGAGATGGAATGCATTTACATTCGACATTTTTATGGTCAAAAAACATAAAGCTCCCAGGTCGTATATCATCGTTTTATGTATGTATATTTATTTAGGTATCGGATGATTGCTTTTCCTCTAAAAAAATCAAATAGCGGAAACGTCAGAAAGATAAATTCGTTTAAATATGACGTATGATTAGGAACTTTATATATATAACAAGAATTATCAAAATAATTATGGCACGTATATTTGGATATGATTGGAGATATTTAAAAAACGTTATTTTTTTCACAAAGGTATCTGTTTCGTTGTATTTTGGAGTGAAAATATTATCTAGAATCATACAGGTAATTATTATCTATATAGTTTAATTTTATAATTCTTTTTAAATGATTTTACACTGTCTACAGTGTAGTCTACACCATAACTAATATATTTTTATCACAGGATCCATCTTATTAAATTGTACAAATATGTTGTTGCATTGGCGGCAAAGTAACATATTATCTGGTGTGTTCTTCTGACTTAGATATCAAATCATTAATAATTAAAATAAATTTATAACACAAAAAAATATTCAAACTCACTTATGATATGAATGAAAAGCATTTAAAAAGAATAGTATTTTATGTACCATATAGCAGTGATGGCTAACTTTTGACATGCGTGTCAAAGGTGACACCCCAAGTCATTTTGGGTGACATGCATCGTTTCGACAGATACTCAATATGAATATAAAATGTTGGATTTGTAAAGGTTGTTTATAAAAGCTTTTAAATTTATGCTTGCCAACACGCTATTCAAAGAATTAAATAATTTTATATTAATTGTAACCTTATTAGTAAATTTATTAGCTGCTTTATTATCCTTTATTATTAATGCTTTAATAATTAATTAATGCTTTAAACTATAGCTTAACCATTATATTTTTTTAGAAAATTATTTAAAGTGATATTCCTTGGGTAAATAAATATGAAGCATCTTTAGGGTTTGATCTGATATCCGATTAAAGAAAAGACATTATATTTTTTTGTTGTTTGCTAAAAAAATCTATTGGCCAATGTCTGGCGTGAAAGGGGCTAATAATTTAAGGTGGCAGAGCCGATGAAAAATATTAGAGAGATTTGTGGAGATATTGCAGAAATTATGGTATAATATAAGTATAAGAATTTATAAAACTTTCTTGACCTCAATTTTACATATTCTTCTGTTCATATGAATTGAAATGAAATCATTGAAAATGAAAATGAATGCGAGCAGTACGAATAGTGATGGATCTATATTTTTTTTGTGTACAAGGCCCTTTTCTTGGCTTTAAATATTATTAAAATTAATAAAATAAACCGATTGATGTAAGTGATCTTTATTAAGGCTTGATATATACGAAATAACAAACCTCAACTAAAGAGTTAGTAAATACAGTTCAGCAAGATTTACGTTACTAATTTAAAGAGTGTGTTCTTTTTATAAATAAGTATCTATATAAAAAAAAAATTATAATAATAATTATGGATAACACACGAAATGTAGTTGTTTGACATCGTATGTTTCTATGATCAGTGGTATTTCGGTTGTCGATCTGTTAACACGTATTTCTTTGATTGATGGACATTTATATCACAACTTTAAAAGAAATTATATTTTTTGCATCTTATTACAAATGGAAGGATTTTGTACCAAGGCTGCGACAAAAGTATGATATTTACAAGGACATATTGATTATTCAGCAGCGACACAAATGGTTCAAACAATTTCAAAGTGGAAATTTTGACCTAAAAAATAAACCTCGAAGTGGGACGGTAATGAATGTGGAAAATGAGGTGTTCCAGATTGAAGTTGAAGCAAATTTAATTAAATCTACAAATAGTAAATATATACCAATATTCTAGTCTAGAGTCTAGACTGAGAATAAATTTAAAAATAATTGGCAAGATTTAAAAATAGGGTGTGTGGATTCCACATCATTTATTTGAAGAGGGAAAACTTATATGGGTTTATTTCTTCGATAGGGGATGTGGGTTATGTATTCGAACAAGTTTCGCAAAAATAGTAGTTTTCTAAAAGACAAGTTCCCATTAGAAACGCCAAAACTTAATCTAGTCGTCAAAAGTATTTTTTTGTTTGTATTGTGCGATTGTAGAAGAATTATTGATTATAAAATTCGTAAACATGGAATATGGAATAATAACGGCACAGTTATATTGTCATAAACTAGAAAACATATAAAAGAAGACATTTTTGGAAAAAAAATCGAGTTTTTCACAGGATAATGTGAGACTTCATACAGTTACAATTACTCGGGATATATCTTATGCATATAGCGAATCAAAATTAGTATTTTTCGAATATTGACATACCGAACTCAAAAGGTACTCTATCTTATATAATTATATGAATATCGATTGTCGAATATATATTTTATAATAGAGGTATGATTTATAATTAATTGAATTAACCAGAAAAATGTTATGAAAAGATTAAAATATTTTTTTTAGTTAAAAACAGATCATTTTAAACAATACGCAAGTGATTGATGGTCTCTTTTAAATTTTTTAATATACATATGTACGAGTATTAAAACATTATTTAAGACACAGACAAAAAATCGTTGCTTGAAAATATTAATTATTTTTTAATATGTTTTTCTTAAAATATTGTCGCACTACACTATAGCTTTCTATAACCAAGTTTCGAGGTCAATATTTCAAGGTTTATATATTTTGTGCCAACTATTAAGATAATCTGCAATATCGATTCAAATATACAATACGCTGCCAGCTTGAAACTTATGTCGCTGAATTGCCAAAGACAATTTTTAAAAGTAAGATAAATTTGTTTGCTCACCTAAAAATCCGGGGATGGCACCTAGTGGCATAACAAACAAGCTGACGAGCAGATCTGCGATGGCCAACGACAGCAGAAAGTAGTTGGTCACATTCTGCAATCTCCTGTCTAGGCACACTGCCAAACACACCAAGATGTTGCCCACGCCACCGGCCACTATGAACACCATGACGAACAGGAAACTCCAGTCGTACTGCACTTGGTCCACTTGCACCCCGTCGTTGCCGAAGCCCCACGAGCAATGTATGACGCCGTTCGACGACGTGTCGTCGAACAGCGACGTGCTATTCAACAACTGTTCACTATTAGAGAAACACGACAGTGTTTTAAACGGTCTCCCCGAAATACTGTCGGTTAAACAGGGGTTGTCCTGATTAAACCTTAGCCAGAGCGTCCGCAGAGCGGTCTCGAACACCAGACCGCTGATGGACACGTTGAAATTAGAGGTGCACTCGTCGCCGGGGGTGGTCCAGTTTTTGCTGCACAGGCTGCAGCTGTAGAGCGTGTCGTTCTGGTAGTCTATGTTGAGCGAGCACGAGTAATTGGGCACCATTGTCGAGTTGTCGGAGGGAGTCAGGGTCGGGGTCAGAGGCAACGGTGGCAGGCAGTCGAGGCCCACCTCCGCAAAGTTCGGGAGGCAGGGACCATCGCCCACCACCACTTCGCAACCCCACGCCGATCCATTGCTCGCGAAATAATCACCGAGCGCCATTTGTCACACATCAACTATCGCCCGATAATGAACTTGCGACGATCATCCCACACGACTTCTGCATCTGAAAATAAAAATAAATTTAAGATTATCATAATTTAATTTATTCCTATGACGTAAACAAAACACAGCATGAATGCACATCATGAAATAAGTACAAAACATGTCATGAAAAATAAGAAATCAATATTACTGTAAACCCTGAAAATGATTTTGAGCGTATTGACATAGAAAACTATTTTAAACACGATTTCCACTCATTTTAATAAATTTGTAAAATAACTTTGCCATAATCTGATTTTTTCACACGGTTTTGAAATAACACTATCTATGAAAAAGAAAAAAATGCTATATTTTCACACCAATTGTTTGTTCTAACACGATTTCCAGAAAAAAAGCATTTATTTATTTAAATGGCCTTCTAACCCGAAACGGGTCTTTGCCACCTGGAGGATATAACGCTATTTCCACCGGTCCTGAGATTTTTTCACCCACCTACCAAGCATCGGCTAGGCACATTCGTTTCAACCCTGATGCCCAGGTTATCAAGGCTCTTCAATACGAATCAGGTAACAATAAAAATCAGACGAGGCTAAGGCAAATTCGTATTTAATTTACGGTCTGATCGGGTGCTATGGGAACTTCCAGTAGCACAAACGTCACCGAATTGGCACGGATAGCGGCCTGGGCTTCTCATAGATATCTACACGTGATAACACGCAACTCTAAAATGTATGTATGTATTTTATACGATTTCGCGCTTGTTACATCTTAATGTTTGTTGCCGTAAAGTAACATTATTTTATGTCACAATAGCCAAGCACCAATTGATAAAAGAGTAAACAAAATGGAGAAATTCATCACCTAATAGCTGATTTAATTCATGAGGGCTTGCAATTTTCTAAAATTAAGAAAACACATTTTCTCAATTATAATCCCAATATAGAACGAGCTTTAAAAATCCAACGGGACCTGCAGATTTGTATGGATGAATATCAAGAAATGTATAAGTAACTTGTTGAACAAAAAAAAATAGAGAACTGGATAACAGATTTACCGATATTATGAAATTCAACAAGACGGGACAGTAATTAAAATAAATAAGACGATTTTTTGTTGTCTGATGTCCAAACTACATCAAAAATATCTCTGCATTTTTTTATTCAATCTTGTCAAATCTTATCAAATCTTGTTCAAATGTATTTTATTAGAAAGTATAGTATATTCAACGCTAAAACCAATGAATACATGTCTGCTATTTTTGGATCACCGCTAAAAAATGGACAGTGAACAAACAACGTTTAATAGGATTATCAGTGACTCATTAACGATTCATCACATAGACTCAAATCTTAATGCCGTATATCGTAATGCAAAAAAATGAAATAATTCACAAAAGAATGACTAAAAAAGATCCATTATTGATGAAAAGGCTGAAAGTAATATTGCTCCATGACAACGCAAGGCCTCATACGGCTTTAATTACAAAATTTTAAATTAAAAAATTGGATCGCAGAATATTCCTCTGACCTTTTTCAGGTCAGAGGAATATTCTGCGTCATTATCCTAATTTCATTATCCTAATCATTATCCTAATTAAAAGTATTGTTGAAAGACATAATTATTAAAAGATTTTTTTAAATGTGATTAAAGTTGAAAACTATTTGAACACGAAGTTTTGAACTGGCAAGTATTATTAAAAGGGATTTAAGAAGTTGCTCAAGAGATGGGAAGTAGTTAAAAACGGAAATAGCTTTTACAGTATCATGTAAATGTAAAATTTAGTGATAAATTATAATAATAATATAAATTAGGCAATTTATTCATTATCATAAGCATAATAAAAAAAATCATTCAATGAAAAGTTTAATATTGAGACGAAATCAATATCTAATATAAAATTTAAATATTAAAATATTTATTCTATTTTAACATTATTAAAAAAAATACCATTTTTTGTATCTGTGTTATAAAAAATGATCTCGGTAAATTCCAATAATATAATTGTTACATTAATCCAAGTTATTAACGTATATAAATAGTATATTAATAATCCAGATGTTTCCATGACACAAAAAGTGTTTACGAAACTCAAGGTTAATAAGTTAGCAATATTTCCATCTTTTTAACGAGCATGTAAAATTCATCCCTGTATATTCAAAATCAACAAACACTTCGAAATTAAATATATATGAATAATTATTATTATGTTATTATATTTTGAAATCACTATTTCTCGTATTTTAATCGTATTTTATCCTCAAAAGAATTTTGTACGAATTTAATTTAAACAATCATCAATATGCCGAGAATTCAACAAATGTGGTGAAGACAAAAATATATCAGGAGAGTTTTAAGCGTGCGAAATTTACACAAAATAACCAGACACATTTTTTTGCAGCCGAATTTCTGACACACTGACGTATGTTAAATAGTTTGACTCTGTTCACCATCTCTAGTTGTCTAAATTTAATTTGTATTGTGTTAACTGAACGTGAGTCATTGTCATGTTTCACTACATTGTTAGACAGGACGGTTAAAATCTAAACGCAATGAATCTAGGCAATAAATAAAATCCTCTATGCCGTTTTTGACAGTTCGTGTGTTGAAGCAAAAAAAGTATATGAAAATTCGTAGTAATTTTCATTTGCAAGTCAATTAAAAACATATTAATACGCGTATTTTTAATATATACGCATATAGATGTAACATTACTCATTTTGCATGTGTAATAAATCCCTGGCAATTTTTTCATTCATCATTTTTTTCATACCCTCCGGAAAATGTTAAAATCCGTTAGATACGCAATTTTCTTTGACTATTCACCTCGGTGGTCGCCGAAGTGGGTGTGAGTGGAATAAATAATTTTTTGAAAGCTCTTTCGAAAAAATATATAAGGGTGCTCCACCAAATTGTAGGGCTGCCCTCGTTTTATTATTACAAAAATTATGACAGGAAAATAATTAAATAATCAGAGTGGCAACCAGTTTATTGCGAATTTCAGCGCCGTCTTAAATATTTACACAGGACCAAATGCACTTTGTAATAATACGTAGTCGATAATGTAACAATTTTGAACAGACGCCAAGATACGCAGATCCCATTCATAATACAGGTTACGCGTCCGATTCGTGTGTTTTTCGTATTTTATGAATCAAATAAATTTTCATTGTGTATATTCATTTTCATTCATCATTCGCCATTGTGTTTATGTTAAGCCGGCCGTATAATATTTTCACACCAATCAAATTATTTTTATAAAGTATTATATTTTATTAATATTCCATGTGAAATTGAGTATAAAGGAATAATAATGAAGATTTTTCAATATAAACGATATAAAATATCAACTCTTTTACATTTAAAGCATTTCAATGACGTGCCTTTTATAAAGAAAAATATTAAAAAAATATCAGAATCGAAATTTTGTTGAATCTATGTGAAGAAAAATCGGTGGATTCGTCTAGAACTAAGATTATACTCGGCCATCTTTTCAAGGAGGTGCTAAGATTGGTTCCATTCAGGTGCACGCAATAATCAACCCATTGAGTTCGTACCTGTAGAAACTAATTCAATGAGACGTTCAAGTTGTGGACGACCATCATTTGATGGAGAGCCCTCCGGCGGTGGACATTATTTGTAGATACTGGGAGGTGTTTGTAGAGCTCCCAGGGATGAGTGCAAATTGGTTTCCATACACTCATCAATGTGCTTGATGAACCTCTATAACGGTTGAAATTACTGATTTATTTGCAATAATAATCTGTGTATATAACCTTCTTTAATAATTTAATATATTCTTGAAACGATGTGGCAGTCAGACTTTTAAATTGTATTATGTAAATGTACATAGCGTAGTTATTGTTGTTAGTATAATATTTAAAGTTCCTAGGGGCATAATATGGATCCTAATTTAAATTAATGTCATTATTAGTCAGTGTGTTTCGTATACAATTGCAGTTCAGAATATATTTAGGATTCGTACAATAAAAAATGTATAACTTTGTATTTATATTAAATACAATTATTTCTCGCAACAAATAATAATATCGGAAATAAAATCATCATTATTATTCATGATGTAAAGTTTTCATTACAATAAGTTTTTTATGTCAGCACTATATTTAGCACTAAGTTTGGTAGCAAAATATTCTACTATACCTTTTTTCACATCTTCCAAACGTCGATTTTTTTCTACTAAATATTGTATATATATCGAAATAAATGATATTATAGTTGGGGACAGTATACTTCACTCGTAATTGTTTTGTCGTAAGGAAAATAATCCCCTTTCTATCCCATCATATACTCAAAAGCACTTTTTTACTGTTAATCCCGGTCAAGGGGTTGGTTTTGCTACCCACCCCTTTGAAAGCCATTGTCGTTTACGTCGTCGGTTCGTATACAGTATCCACTTTTGATCTCCAGTCACCAAATAGCGTAAAAACATGGTTTATGATTTTTTTCGACTATTTATTTATTTTACTACGATGGATAGATGGCATAACAGACAGATTGCGTTGCGATTCACCTATATAAAGATTCGATAAAATTACTAAAGATGCAATGGGAATGAGTCTCTCACACTAATATTCTACCCAGTGTCAAACCACGACACTGATATTAATATTAATATTATTTCAGTGGGATTGAAATTAATATTATTTATTCAACGAAGGATCGATGTCATTAAACTAATTAATTTCAGCGCGCCAAACTATCTACATAAATATTTTTATGATACATTCGGAGGTAATGGGTCTCCTCCTTTTACATACCCCATAGCTATGTTATAAAGATTTTCCAGAATTTATAGTTTTTGTGTAATTGTTTATTTTATACAAAAATAACATTCTCCAGATGTCAACTGATCGATAGAACACAAAACATGTCTCTAATGATCAAAGAATATAACACCTAATGGTCAAAAATGATCATGCAAAATACGCCCATTTTCACCGGACAACTTACTATTTCATGAATAAAGAGGGATATAAAAATATGAAGCTTAAATATATTCACGTAGTCTGAGACGATCGCATGCTAGTTGACAAAGGCTTAATTAAAAACGCATCGGCGAACATTAAGTATGATGAATAGGTTAACGAGGTAGTACATTGACTCAATACATTAAAGTATGGAATAAAAATTATAAAAATCGTCTCGGAAAAACGAACCTAGTTTTAACTGTGCTAGAAATTGTGTACATTTTATTTTTTTAATTTTCATTTTACGGTTCATGAATGACATACAAAAAAAACTCATTTAAAGGTTTGATAAAGAATTAAAAAATGCGGGGCTATTGAGTCACTCTCTTATATTATATTCCCTCCTAGCCACAAAGAATTCCCTGTACGTTAAAACAAGATATGTATTGGGTATATATATTGGGTACTCCAAGTTTTTGGTTTTTCTCGAATAAATCTTTTAATATAAATCCTACGTGGCAAATTTTTTTTAAAAATTTGTCTAAAGTTAAAAGAATAAATATCATAAAAAATCATTGTCCGTCATTGCCTGTAATATTCGATTCTATAATAAGAACAATATTCGCTATTGTTGCCACGGGAGCGATGTTTTATCTCGTTCGCATCCGGTACGATGTCCCGAGTGCGAATGAAACGTGCGAGCGACACTGCGAGTTTTCTGCGAAAGCTCAGTCGACAACGAGACACCGCCGAAAGCGTTGACATCTATGCATCATGTTAGTTAGTTAAAAAAAATCGACCGAATTATGAAGCATATCATGAATAACTATTACTGTTAGAATAATCTATTTTTATTGACATGAAATGCTTGGGGTCTCTGAGATACCCCATTCGGACGACGCATTTGTTTTCGAGTCGCCGTGATGGATGGGTTAAATTAACAAAAATCGCAATTAAATACATTTTAACACTAAAACGTTTCAGAAATCTCAAAAAAAAATCTTTCAATTTTTGTAATATATATCAAATATATATAGGAGTAGTTATTTTTCAATTTTATAATACGAATGCATTTTTAAATCTACTGATTAATAAAAAGTTAAAATTTAAAAACATTATTTTATAAGATTCCTTAAATAATAAATTAAAAATATAATTTACCTGGAAAATAAAAGTTACGACTATTTTAAAAAGTAACATGGTTTTATATAATATATATATATACAAAATAACTTGATAATTGAGATAAAATTGTGATTTTGAGAATAATAATTGAAGCTATCGATGTTGAATTTCATACTTGACGACTTAATATTATACATTTATTATTAAATTAAGATTTTAATAAATAATAATAATATAACAAACTGAAAAAGGACTTCATGTATTCTTGGCTGTGTCCACTCTTCCGGCACTCGGTTGCATGCAGTTTCTCTGCATTGTATAGATTTTGCTCTACGAATTTAGTGGTATAGATAATTAATTATCTATAATATTTATAAAAAATAAACATATATATATGTTATATATTGTTTTTCTTAAATATTCTTTTTATAATATGTTTAAATTTAATTAATACAAAAATGTTTTGAAAATTACATACATATTCTAAATGAATAATACATAATTCTGAGAAAATATACTGTTGTGCACATTTTTTTAAAATGATGTATATTCAAATTGTAATGTAAAAACATAAGAATAAAAATAAACAATATTTTAGATAAAAATATATATTGTAAAAAGTGTTTTGCACAAGAATATACAAATAAAATACCTATTCATAAATGTATAGAGATTTTTTATTTAAGTATTGTAGTAGAATAAAATTCTTTGGACAAATTAAATATATCAAAGCCTGATTGAAGAGTGACGCCTTGTCGAAAATCATCAGATTTACAAATGTTAAATATAAAAGTAATTCTCAGAGGAGTCAAAATTCATTATCATCGCCCGAGATTTGGATTATCCTAATGAAACCCTCGGGAATTTTAAGGATCTAGACAGTAAGGCGCGGCTTTTCCTTCGCTACGACACCCGTCATTGCTCACTTTCATCGGCGTTCCCATTCTTGGGACTCTTGATAATTAAAATGGTGGTCATTTTCTAGTGCCGCACTCGGACTGGCGACAATGAACGGGCTCGGCCTGAATGCGGGCCCAGTGACGCGGTACTAATTTGTCTTTACGGCTCTAAAGACACCACAAACACCTCATTTGAATGTGTATACCAGGTGTCGCACTCGGCTACACGTACATCTCATTACAGAGTCTATTTTAACATATGTGGAAGATTGTGATACTTAGGGAGTGCCGGTGCACGAACGGGAGGAAACATAACCTCATTCTCTACATAATGAGATTTATCGAGCTTTATTATATTTAAATATTATGTCTAATTATAAGATTTTAAAATATTTTTGTATTTTTTGTTCTAGCTTAAGTCGTCACACGTCCACTACTAGACGCCCAACGCGCTTCGTTGGTCACCCAATTAACAATAACACTCACATGAAAACTGGTTATATCAACACGATATAACACCGACTTAGAAATAGCATACAATAATTATGCTTCTCCCATAATATTTTATAAACTTTGATATGTACAAAAATTTCGTGTAATTAACACATTGCCTACGGGGCGAATCGCGGGTGAACATGCGCCGAGGCAGGGCCAATTTGCCAAAATTTGGTGAAACGTCGTATTTTACAAAACAAATCATAACTTTATTATTCATCAAGATATTTTAGTAGAAAATTATATTATTTGAACTTTAACAATTACTGGATAGTTAATGAAAAAAAATCTTATAGCAGGGGTTACATGTATGTACATCAGTGGGTGTTGATGTTGGGTGTGCTGTATGTGGAAAAACAATAAAGTTTTTTTGTAATGAATTTTATTATTATTTATACATTAATTCTATTCTTCGTTTTTGCGACATTTTTTCAATGACACTATCGTAAAGTGTGCCGTAAAGCTGTTTTAGTTTTATGAGTATATTTTTTCTTCATTGATATTAGGCTAGGACCACATAGTCTTTCCTGACCTTGTGGGCTTAGAGAGCAAGTTTTAATTCTGTTTAGAGCAGAAAATGAGCGTTCTGCTGACGCAGTGGTACTTAGAATACTTAAAATTAGTTTTCCTAGTTTATAAACTTCTTGAAACCCCGACTCAAGATTCTTTTTTTAACGTTACTAATTCATGAACAGATTTTTTTGAAAATTAGGAGCATGAATAAATAACGGCAAGCTGTTTTTTTAAATGTAAATAAACCAAACAATGTTCCATAATTTTTTTTAAGATTATTAATTAAACTATTCAGAATATTTTCTTTAAATTGAGCATATTTTTCATTCATAAGGAGGTGGAAGTATTATAATTTTGACATTGCAGAAAATCGGCATTCGATTTGATTGCATACGCTATCAACTATTGTATTAAACAACTGACTAAATTCTGTCTTTTTTTCAAAAACTTAATCATTTCTTAGCAGTCTGTGGTCATGTTCATCTTTTTTTCAGATTCATAAGAATCCCATATTTTTTTTCCAATATTTTCTTGCTCATTTCTGAGTAGTTGCAAAACATTTGAAATTTTTTTACAACAATACAATATATCCAATGATTTAGGAATTACTGATCAGTAATTCCGAAGGGTTTAGAAAATATGTGTAGAAGTTATCTTGTTTGAGAATCTTGAAAAAAAATAAAAAAACCTCGTGCTTTTATTACAGTATCAATTCCATAATTCACAATTATTCAGGACGTCTCAAAAAAAGTCTATGTATTCATATTTGTATTCTTGTACTGTGTTACTTAAACGAGAAGGGTAATTCCATCTTGTAGGTGCTACTGAAGGTAAAAATCTTGCTATAAACGTAAATCAAATATTCCTTTGGAGGTTTAGAAAATAATGCAGATAATCCATTTAGAGTTTGAAAGCATGATCTACACTCTTTTATATCCGAAAGACCCTGTTGTAATGTTAAATTCAATACATGAGCATAACAGTGTATAAAAATGGCCAATAATGTGACCACTCATTAAACTTGTTTAATCAATTTTTCTAAGTTTGAAATTCTTTTACTTTATTTACAAAGTGGCAAAATAAACCATCAGCTTTTTTATCGGAACTTACGTCTGTAAAGTCAATAAACCGCTCGTGAACTTCACCTTCATGAACAAAAGGTAAAACTGTTGAGAGCTGTTATTTCGTCATCACATCTAAAGTTTCATCAAGAATAGCAACGAAGTTCGTAGAATTTAATTCTTTTTTTATTATAATCTTTAATAACATCTTTCAACAATTTAATAATAAATGTACATTGTACATGCATAAAATTTAATTATTTCGTCCGCATTTAATAATTTTCGTCCTTATCAATGCTCAATACAATTAAATAGAGTAATTAAGTAGACTTTTTTGGTTGAATCATATAATCTTGAGGTATCATTTGTGTATTCTGTCCTCTTTAAAAAGTCTGTATTTCTTGCCTGTTTGCTATTTCCTAAAAACACATTATAGATGGTTTTGAAGACTTCTTTCCATTAAGATAGTTTTAAATTCCATGCAAAAAATCTTATTAATAAATATGCAAAATCAAGTATCAAGTTTTAAGTATTCAATTTAATTGTTTAAGTAACAATGAAATTTGAGATATTGTAAAAAATATATCTATTGAAGAAATGGCTAGAATCTCGTCCAAAATTTTAATTATTTATATGAAATCAATGATACTTCACAATTCTATTATTATTTTGTATGAAAAAATGATGATATATGAGTATATTCACTAACCATTATTTTTGAATACATGAAAACTGGCAAATCCCATCGGTATAATTCCTTTTGATTACCAATTTCAACTCTGGTTGTCGTTAAATGCACTGGTCGAATCGAATCACGTGCGATAATAAAAAGCCATTTCAACTGATAAATGAATTTTCATTTGCTTTATTTTTTTTAATACAAAAACTACATTAAAAATAACGTAGTTAGCTTGATTTAAATAAAGGGTTAGCAAGATGTTTTTGCGATTTAGTCTATTCGGAAAAAATGCCTCGAATCCCAGATTAAGATATCTTGTTATTCCAGGAGGTCGAGGTGGGTCTCCGCCAAAATTACTAAAGCCTAGCTAGCGGCATCTCGCCGCTTCATCAGCCTTTCAATTTGCCGATATCACCTATCCGTGTTCCAACATCCTCAAATTGTTTTAGACCGAGAAGGGGTTGACGCTGGAAAGGGAAGGTGGACCGTCCCCACCGTAAACAACGCAAATTTTAAACGTTGCTGGGACATTGTCGCAGATTTTTAATTAAATTCCTCGTTGAAATAATTAATATTCCAGCGTCGATTATTCTGTGTCGATGAAGGTATTAAATTCTGCGATAGGTAAATCCTGTGGTGTGGTATCTGTTGCCAGGACATCAAGATCCATGTCGTATTCACATATGATAATGTCATTGGGGGTTTGCATCACATGATGTTAATTAATATTCTTGTTAACTGTATCATATACCAGAAATTAAGCCTAATTAGGTTAGCAATATAATTTGAAATTAATCTCATACGTATATTTTGTAAATAATATTCATTTTATTTTTTGGTGGGTTCAATATATCTAATTTCGCAACATCTTTATTAGCTTACTCATCCATTTTGAAAATATATTTTAAGACAATAGTACATTACATTTTTATTTGCATTTATCATGGTGTTAGATATATTTTATCTCCTGATATATCTATTTAATTATTCAGTAGAAAATTCTGGCTGTATGGTTTTAGATATTTGGCACATACATTTTCAAAGTTGAATATTCATAATGCTAAAGTAGGTCCTTTAAGGCTCAAAGGGAGAGTTTATGGGTCTCGACCCGCAAAACGGATTTATTTTGTCTTCCGCCTATATAATAGTCTCTGTTTGTAAAGAATCATAAGATCTTCGCAGGTAGAGTATTTCCTCGACAATTTATCTCATTTATTTTAAATGAAATTTTTAGAAAACATCAATGAAATAAACTAAAAAAATATTTTATGTGGAAAATATTTGTTTTTCATACACACACATGCCACTGAAGATTTTTCAAAACAACGTTAAATGAAAATCTCTACTTAATTAAAATTTTGTAGAACCATCTGGAGCTTTTTGCAGATAAAATATACATTTTTTTTTAATAAAATAATATCCACATAAAGACTAAATCTAATTAATTTTCATGCAAATACATGCAAACGAATACAAAACAAAGTTGGAATATCTGCATTATTAGTTATTACGGACACAAAAAGATTTTATTAGGATAAGCAGCATCCGTATTGGGGTCCCCTGATAATACCGAACTATAATATACGCACACGGATTTGTTTCCGATTCGATCAACCGATTTAGTTAACCCTTCTGCCATAAATGCGACCAGAATGAATACGGGGTGTCTCAAAAAATAGATTGGTATTACCGAAATTAAATGTCGCCGTACTAAATTGCTCCAAGCTCGAACAGCCCCGGGGGACACAGAGGGGGGAAATTCTCGTCTCCTTCTTTAATTAATATCTCGTTAATCCATCCTGATTCCTGGTTGCTCATCCCAACTAGGATGACTGTTATATATGTATACGCCTGCCAATTAACGAACTGAAACTAAAATCCAATTTCAGAAAATGCAGCTGCGCTCGAATACGCTATTGAAATAAAGAAACATTTTGCAAGGATATGATATATTATTTTGTGCAAAAAACATATTATGCACATATATAAATACATGAAGTTAAATATAATTATTAAAATTAAGCAAAAACAGATTTTTTCGGGAGGATTGCGTGATGCTAATCCATAAGGCGTGGTAATGATGTAATAATAATAAGGATGAGATTTCTTTTGGATTGAAAAGTATAAAAATTATCTCAATAAATAAAAAGTAATCATGTTTTTGTTATTAATTAAATATGGAAAGTTGAGTTATAATGTAAGCTCCAGATTTTAATAATATATATTACTGTCTCCTTATTATTTTTTAATAATAACTAGTAAATTAAAACTATTTATATTAAAAACCTTATTTTCTAGTAGAATAATTATTTTCATTACACAATGGTACATCACTTAACGACAACTCGCATAACAAGCAAAACAAACTGTAAAAAAATTACACGATTAACGAGCGACGTTTCGCATAATGAATGACGAGGAGATGGAAAGAAAGGAATACGCGTTTTCCAAACTTGTGTTCGGAAACCAGTGTTTAAAACCTTTTTCCAAAAACGCTCCAAAAAAAAATAAATATGACTTCCACATCGTTGCATGCCTTAAAATGTTAAAAAAATATGGAAAGGGGTTACCATGAGCACCCTCCTTTCTGCTTGGAAGAACTTTTGGTTGGAGAGCGTTGTCGAATCTAACAGTGTTGCATACCAATGAGCTGCATTGGGTTTTACAGCAATAATTTGTGGAGGCGTTTGTGTCGAACGAGGAAGAGTTAACAGCAAAGGAACTATCTTCTGCCGCAATAATAAAAATGCTGAAAGCATTGGAAACTGTTGCATCGTACATTGAGAAGCATCACATTAATGAGGCAGTGGCAATGCCCACTAGAAATGTATTTAATGATAATGCTGAATTGCATTTTCGCTAAATTTTTAAGCGTCGGCAAAAACAAATTGAAAGCTGCGAAGAGAAGCTTTCGATCTTTTTGTTTTCTGCAAATCAAATTCGAATTATAGATTGGTTCATTCCACGATCAAAGATACGTTATACATGAAAACGGACTTTTTGTAAGGAACGCATTGTGTGTTCTCGCGAAATTTTTTAAAAAAAATAGTAATATTTTGTAAATTTATTTGACGAATGCTAATCCCAATGTTTTTTTGGTGAATGCTCTAAATCCCTTTTGTAGAAAAATCTTTTTAAAAGTTTCTAAAAATTTATTAGCTCTATCTTCATTAGGTTTTGTCAAAATAATTTAATAGTTGCATTATCTAAACAGCATTTGGTGGTAAAAAATGAAAATTTACATTGGGATTTTGTGTAGCATATGGATGACCAGGTGCTTCTAATGGAAGATTTCTTTTAATCATACATCTTTCTCTTATTGGGTCACACACATAAAACATAATCATTCTATAGAAAGTTATGTCATCAACCAAGCCTTCTTCTTACATGATCTTGATTAATCAACGACAGTTTCATATCTTGAATCACCGGATACTTCATAATAATAATGTAATGCGATCCTTTGTCACCTTGAAGCCAATAACAGATTTTTTTAGATTTGTTTAAATGAGTAATGCTAGACATTTTCTTACAGATAATATTACAGAGAAGACATTAATTTTTAAACCATTCTAGCTATCCTACCGTAGTACTGAAATTGTGTTTTCCTCCAGACGTACTCATGGTTCATTCCATTAGATGCTTATATATTTTTATAGCTTTTTGTGCTATTGTATTAGTATCGATAGGAATTCTTCTCGTGTATTTCCACTCCGATAATCAGAGCTTTTTCATTATTTTCATTTAATTTTTAATAAAAATTAAAAATATTCGTTGGTATTTTTACGCGGTTGATTTCAATTTCAAAACTGAACAAAATAAACCGTGCAAATCAAGGGATGCTTGTATTTGGTTAAGAAAGTATTATGATATATTTTTAAATTCTCTTCATAAACTATTAATATAAAGAAAGTGATCAATCAAAGACATTTTTAAATGTATTTTAGTTATTTTATATAATCACGTTATTAAATCATAAATATAAAGAAATAATGGAAAACCATAACCTGGGACTTTAACGTTTATAAATTAAATATATTAAACTATCTTGATTATTTTTTTTAATTTTATTGCATATTTGAAAAACAACTTAATCGTATTTATGATATGTTTTTTTTTTTAATTTTAATTCAGTTTGCTAAAATAATTAAGTATAGATTTAATTTTTATATAAAAAAAGTTTCTTTATTTTAGTATGTAGAGATACACTAAATAATATAAAACAATTAATTCATATACTGATTAAAAAAAAGGGTTTTTGTTGTAAAATTTTCAAGTTGGAATAGTAAATATCTTTAATAATTAATTCTAATTAGATAATAAAAAACGAACCACTCTGTGCAATCAATTATTATTATAAAATGTGCATTGGACAGATTTTAACTATAATCCTCAGTGAACGATTGATTTAAGACTAACGAAGGAACCGTTACTCGTTAGTTGTTGGTCGTTAGTCGTCGATCGTTAGCGCAGGGTCTTCAACATCGAGTGGCTTATCCGGCTCCGGAAATTAATAGTTTGAATTCTGCATTTTTTTTATAGTTATCGTATATATAAACGATTATTTTTATTTTTAAATGAAGGCGCTGAAGTGAGTTTTCGATTTGATGGGGTGGGTTTTCAGCAGGAAACCCTGGAAGTTCCCTGCACAATCTCATTGCAGGACATCAAAAAAATATACATATTTATAAAACACATAGCAAAAACATATTTTATAAATATTTTAAGTTTATATTTTGTTTAGGATTAAAGCGAAAATTCATATGAAAGATATTTTCATTCAAAATAGAAACGTTAACGTCAATATTATTTCAGTTGATTGTGTATATTTATCGTTTTATCAGTTCATTTGGCATCCATCTTTAAAATGTACACAATACACAGCCTCGTGTATACCGAATACAACAATTCGAATTGACGATAAGCCCGCATCGAATTTTGTATTGCGGTGTTTCACTCGGGGATCCGCTAAGTCGAATTCGTATTTGTGTTATGCCCGCAAATCTACATCCTTATAAATAAAAAGCGTATGGTGATGAGCTTCTCCAGCTTCACAAAATGGCCTCCGCCACTCTTCAGCGTATGGCAATCGAAACATTTGCATGTGAGACGTGTTGCTTGATTTTTTATTCTTTTTTTTGACATTCTGAAGAATCACTCTGTTTACCATCGCATTCTACGCTTACATAAAATACATATCGAATGGATAGAAACAACATTGAGGCTCACTCATCCCCGCGTGTCTCATGTTTTATTAAAATTTATACCCGTATTAAAAGATTATTTAATATTCCAGAAAAACAATCCGCGGTTTTATTTGCGGGCAAAGAAATAGCCAGATAAATTCGGCCACAAGTAGCAAACTCTCGGCGGCTCTGTTTATTAAAACTTTTTTTAATTATTACGACTTCAACCGTAAAATAATGCTGATCTTTGTTGGCTCTTGCGGGAGATAATTTTTAATGAAAACGATGACAAAACATCTTTTAATGCTTTGAGGATGCTGCAGTGTAAATATGTGTACAGCCATGGAAAAAGTTAATATAAAAAAAAATATATGAAACAATTTTAAATTGATTTTGTACTAAATTTAAAAATAACTTGTTTCTATGCTATTTTTCTACGAACTCACTAATGAACCGAGAACTACATGATTTTCTGCACATATTATGGCAACACATTGAATGAAATTTTTGCAATCGTGTCGTTGAATTGAAACATGAAATCGAGTTCCCGGAAGTGCAAGCGAAAAGCTTACTTTAATGAACAAGCTTAGAGGAGAAGAAAATTGCTTACTTAGCAAATATTTTAAACCAGCATTTAATCAGAAACTTCAACAAAAGAAAACTTATATTATTGAAATATTAAACAAAATGTAAATATAAAAAAAAAATCAGTGTAAAATGTTACATAACTTTTGAAAAACAATTCCGAAAAAAATATTGTTATATCAAAAATCAAGCTTTTTTAAATTTTTTTAAGTCTATTTTAATTTTATTACTTTATAATTAGCTTCTCTTGACACCGTAAATACCGGTAGAAATTGAGTACTTTGGAAAAACCATTCGTGGACAAAAGTATCGCGTTCTGCAGATCATTACGGAGAGAAAAGTGAATGGTTAACGGTGGTTGGGAAGAATTTAGCTGGCATGGATTTTCCAGTTCGCCTAATATCGTCAAATTGATGTAGAAAAAACAAGGGCCAGTAGATCGCATGTGTCTGAAAATGGACAAGGCACTCGAAACAGATGAAATATAGTACATTCGAGGGTCACCTTAAAACTTTTTAAATGAGATAATCAAACGGATCGTAAAAATATATTGAAAAGCAATAAGAATATGTATTTTTCTTTATAGAAATATATGTAATTAAAATAAGTTTTAGTCAGACTATGAATACTTTCAGTTACTTTCTTATAAAAAAATGTATACATTGTTTAGAAAACTATTTATTAATTAATAAATGTCAAATTCTTTTATTAAGTTTATATTTTTTTATAAAAGCGTATTTTATATTACGTATTATTTTGTGTATTTTTCATTATTCGGGTCAAAGATTTTCTTTTCAATGTAATTGATGACAAAAATGCAAAGACGACTGGGTGCCAGGAGAAAAAAATGAAAATTATTCAAGGTTACGTATTCCGAGGAAATAATGACGTCATCACTTACCGATTTTGTAAATAAACAATCACCGTGAAAACAAACAGTTTCATTTCCTCAATACGTGCAGATCACAAAGGAAAGGTGCTTAAAGCTCCCCGGCGCTTTTCAATCCCTGTCCCATACAACAAGCTGTTCTATCAAAAGAAAAATATTATATAAAATACGACGTCGCATTATCTGCGGACGATGGAAACAATTTCCACATTTGAAACATTAATCATTTGTTTTTCGGAAACGTTTTTATCGTTCATTTGTATGACACAAGAAAAATGAAAAGAAAATAACAAGAATTTTTCCCGTCGAAAAATTTGTAAGGTAATTTCGCAGAAACATCCGTTTAATACTATCTCAGTCGTGGGATACTTTATTTGGGGTTAGTTTTTGCCCGCGGAACGGCAATAATTTAATATTTATTATTATTTTTTCTGAATATATATGTATCGTATTTAATATAAATATAACATTTTCGGAAGCGTTTAATTCCACATGTTTAGCTTTATATCAGTGTTCGTCTCCCGGCCGCTTGAATCTGTCGTCAATGTAATATCCTTTGAAATTTATTACATTCGAGTTGTCGTAACTGGCCGAATTGACTAAATTCCTCACTTAGGACGAAATTTCCACAAATAGGAAGTTGTTCGTTTCGTAGACGGGTAAGTGCCATCTTGTCGGTACATCCGGCATTGTAAGTGACAATTTTCCCTCTCGGAATGGAAAACTGCAATGATTTCTTATACAATACATTATCCGTATACGTTTATACGTTAGTACTATACAAATATTTTTTTATGCAATTATAATCAAAAGCGTGTCGTGGATATTCTCTACTTGCATCTATTCAAAATATTTGAGGCGCTATAAAATAGTTTTCATACTTTAAAATTTTTATGTACATGACATGCAGGCTTCGCATTGTATGAAAAAGATTTCCTTTGAGACATGAGATTTGTATGCATATGAAATGAGGTCAAGACTCCGACTTGAACAACAAAGCTCATATCGTTTTACCGTCAAAGTGTTCGGGGAGCTGATGAATGCGTGCTCAAATTGACAAGTGTAAATCAAACTATAGATATGAACCCATGTCTGCTGAAATATAAAGCTCAATTGAAAAGATTCATGTTACAAATACGAATATTTTTTAAATTAAAACAATGACTTTCACGAAAATATCAGGTTGTTCGGAAAGCAATTTTAATTTTTTTGTATGAAAATGAATGACGATTTTCTTATAGTGAATAAATATTTTATTAAAATATATATTATCCATTCTGGTATAATTCCCTTTGCAATTTTTCTGTCAGTAGCATGATTCCATCATACTTTTTTTGTTCTTTGCTGGAAAAAAACTGATCCAGGTGATTTTTGACCTCTTCATTTAAAGTAAAGGTTTTACCGTCTAAAAACATTTTAGAGACCGGAAAAAAAAATAATCAGAAGGTGCCAGATCTGGAGGATATGCTGGATGTGGCGATATCTCCCTTTCAAGATGTAAAAGCTTTTGGCCATTTAACAAACTTGTATGAGGTTTCGCATTATCTTGGTGGAACACTACACCTTTTCTATTGATCAATTCTGTCCTTTTCTGCTTAAGTGAATCATTCAATTTATCCAGCTGATAACAGTACACTTCAGAATTGATCGTTGTGGTGTCCGATAGAAGCTCAAAAAAACGATTCCTTTGAAATCCCACCAAACGGATAGCATCATATTTTTTTGATGAATATCAGCTTTCGAAATGCTTTGAGTCGGTTCATCTTTTTATTACATGATCTCTTGCATTTCACATTGTTGTAGACAACCCATTTTCATCACCAGTGATGATGCACTTCAAAAATGGATCATTTTCTTGACATTTGAGAAGCAAATCACAGAGTTCAACGCGACGACACAAATTTCTTTCCGTTGAACACGAGGAACCCATATTTCAATATATTTTTTCATGATCCTAATCAAACATTTTTTTGGCATTTTTTGCTGTAATATTTGCTGTACATTAATTAAAAATTTACTATAATTGTTACGTTTTAATTCCAACAGCTCGTGATGGATTATCATTCGGTAATCTCAATGAACGCAGAGCATTATCTTCCATCTATTTACATTTTTTTAATCAGGCTAATGCTATTTATCTACGTCGATTAATTGTTTGTTCATGGGTTTCCGAAGGCTTTATACATTCCATTTTCAATTGATGCAAAACTTAAAATTCCGAATCTCATTAGGCACTAAACTATATTTGGGATATGGCAAGCATGTCGAACTATCTTAATATCGTATCATAAGAACATCTATTAAAAAAATATCAAGGTTAAATCACAGACAGTGAGAATGAACCGACGCATTGTAGTGATGGTAGTTCTCTGTCGTTTTAAATAGTAAACAACCATAAATTCACATTTTTTATACTACGCTGACTATAAGAGTCAGCGTACATCGGTATAGTATAAAATATATATTTATTAAATACTTATAGGACTTGAAAGAAGAAATAGGTCAGTTCTTAATAAGAAAAAAAATAAGACAAAGTCTGATTTTCTGAATTGATGAATTTAAATTATTATTGAACAAGTTTACTTTGTTCTTTTTGATTTATATAATTAATTTAGAATCATTACCTGGTCAAATGTAAATGGAGATAATTGAGATACAGTGTGATTCAGATTTAAAGTAAAAATTCAGTGAAGTTGGTGTACCTGAATTTTACAAATATTTAGTTGCGAAGTTTGGAAACCCTCTCAATTTCGTATACAAAATTATTTTTATGTTTTAAAGTACTTGTAGGTGTGTGCAGTTATTTTCATGAATGTATGGAAATAAGTCTCATGTCGTATCTAGAATTACTGACATTTACTTTGAGTCATTTTTGAAAGTAATCACAGTGAAAAAGATTTCTTTAGAAATGGGAAAGTTAGTAGAAGAGAAATGATCTTAAGTGTTTGATAGAAAACATTATTATTATGTTATTGAGCTTTACAAAAAAATATAATACTAGATTGTCTATTAGATAATGGTTGTATATTTTAGAATTTTATTTATATTTATAACTATTGTTCTGTATATTTTTTCGTTTTTAAATGTTTTAATTTCTTTAAGAAACAAAATACCAGTAATTGGTTTGCAAATTGAGGAACTAATTATAAAACCGATCATACTAAAAGGTTTTTTTTAATAAGTACAATATTCTTTATACCAAAAGGGATGATCAACTTTTTTTTGTAACGGGCCAGCTACAAATTTAAAAATGTTGTGTATGCCGCATGTAAGAAACTTATGATAATATAAACACTGAATGATAAACTCAAATTATCTCTTTAATAACAAAATAAAACTAGTATGAAAAATTACAGAAATCACCCATTAATAGAAGTACTCTTAAAAAATGGCTAAAGATATATGTGGAAAGAGATTATGATTACGCCTAGGGTACAATGAGGCTGCGGGATAATGTAAAAATATTTAAAAGCCAAAATATAAAATTTTTGAAGGCTCACACGAGAAAGTGTGGCGTGCCGCGAGTTGCTTATCCCTGGTATATACTATAATAGGTTTTATTACAAATTATAATAAAAATATTAGCCTAAAGCATTAATAAAAGTAAATAAATAGAAGTTATGAATAAAATGGTCTTATGATTTATCTAAAAATATAATATGAAGTTCGATATAATTAAAAAATTATATGTTTCCATGAGATATTCTATAATAAAATTATTATTATCCAATATTTGTTTTATTACTTCGTGCTGTGGTTTTAAAAATTTCAACCCATTTTTTAATTGTTATTTATTTAAGTAGTTTTCCAGAAAATAGTACCAGGAAATCTATTGTGATATATCAAGAATCTAATATCCTAAATTAATACCCAACCCAATTGTTAAAAAATGATTTTCAACAAGTTTTTGACATACTATTTTGTATGAATATTAATTTGATCAATAATAAAGAAACAATATATGTGTTTTATAACATCTTTATATGTCTAATATATATAACGATTGTTATTTTGCAAGAGTTACTATACTAAAAATTATAATTATCATACTTATTTGTATAATAAATAATAAGAATTTAATAAATCCTACTGATTATTCAATAAGAAATAAATCGAGTAGAATAAATAATTGTTTGGGCTTAGATCAGATGATAATTTCTTTATTTAAACAGTGTTTCATTCATATCCGTGGTGTTTGATGACGTAATACAATCTTATCTATCGATTAAAAATACACAGGTACGTGCGTAATTTTATGAATTTTTAAATATGTACAGTACTTTTAGTACAATCTTGTGTACGAAGATATACACAGGTATGGTGGAGACTGCCGACGGAATATTTATCGCGCGATAAATATTCATAGTGTATTGTAATCACGTTAGCATTTCAGCATTGAAATAAATTTGATTTACGGTTGAATAATTAATTATTCATAAGCCCGATCTTTCATATATTAATATTTTAAATAATGCGGGTACTCGGCGATGTTTATTTCTAAAAATCTCGCAACACTACGAGACTCCCTTTTCATGTTATTCGCGAGTATTATTCGCCGGCGGCATATTGTAGTAATTTTCTCCGGTAAATACGCAAAGTTCGATGATTAATTCGACGCTGAACGCTTTCCAGCGAGAAAAGAGGAATTAAATGATCACAATTCAACATATTTCCAGGGCTGTGACAAATGATTTTGATTTCACGACGTAACTTTCGCGACTTGTAAACAATCGATTTGTCACTCTTCCGATTTTCGGATGAAGATGTGAAAAAAAAACGTTCCTCGCGCGATATGTATTAATGCGTAACGCGATAAAATTTGCATTTGTTCGTATTTTTATTTTTCATGTCTAGATTTAAATTCGTGCCTGAGATAATCTAAAAATGGAGGCGATGTAAACATGTGGGAACAAAATACAGGAAATTAAGCCAATTTTCGCATTGCGAGAAATTGGCGCCGAAAAAAAAACTTAATAACACTGGAGGAAAATACGATGTCGTGTCAATCATTTAAAATTTGATGTTATGGCTTAATATTTTAGTTAAAATAATTTTAATAATACAATCAAATCTCTTTGTGGTAGATATTTTCCATGATTTTTTTAAATCGTAAGCAATTCTATAGATACAACGATGGCTTAAATAAAATAATAAAACTGCATTATGTATTTAAATTTAAAAAAGTCATGGCTATATTATTCGGTAGATACATATAGTAAATAAATATTACACAGATAATTACAAAAATTACTGAATAAAATCAAAGATACTACCGAAAATCAATAAAGTTGTTTTTTTTTACGGAAACAAAAATCAGAAGAAAGTTAACATATCTGATCTATATATAAAAATGACGGAGATGTGATTATCTTAGACTTCATTGGTTTATTCTGTGTTAATTTCCGTGAAAATGTAATCAGTGATTAAATGCTGTGATGATGCTTAACTATGTTTTTGTGATACAGATATTAAATACCTTGATAATTAATTAACATTGCAAGTAAGAAAAGCTTTCCAAATTAAATTTGATGGATAATATAATACAGTTACAGTTTACAAAGCTAACGTCAATATGGCTGAAAGAATAAAAGATTGCTATTAATATGCACATACGACCGGAAAACCTCAATGATACTTTACAAACAGAATTAACGACAATTTCACTCCCGCTATATGCTAATTTTGTCCTCTAAAAATGAGAGTATTTTATCTCTGCGATGATAATTTTTTATTCAGTTTGTCATGTTCAGTTTTGAAAGCTTTCAATTCAAATCGTAATTTTAACGCTCGCTCAAAATTATCAACAATATCTGAAAAATGATTATTTTTTAGTGAAGAGTGATTTTATTTGAGTTTTAAGGTTCATCATTAAATTCTCAGAATTTAAAAAGGCATATATAATGTGATTATAATCTATTTAATTCATTGGAAAATCAGAATAAATTTTCATCGCCAGTGAAAATTGCGCTTTTGATGCAAATATATGAATGTATATAAACATAAGACAAAGCATCTGAAACGTAGTAAAAAAATGCTTTTAGCATAATTGCTTTCCATTTCTATGACTTTTCAATCAATTAGCTGTCTATCTCTGCACACATACTAATATTCAAATGTATGTAAAACAATAGTATTATTCTTCATCAGCATATATATCGCGCATTAAATTTCTTTCTCAATATTGATCGTAACATTCTGTATAAGCGCTGTAGGACGTGTTTTTTAAAGTATTATTATTTCTTTAAATCAAAAGTTGAATTTAAAGGTTCGTACGTGATTGTGTGTACAGTAATTAAGCAAAAAGAAACGCTTTCATTAACTTTATCACACTGGACCATCTCTTTAACGGCCGACACTGAAATATAACACTTTTAAATATATTTTTTTCATCAACAGCATTGAAAAAAAAAATGTTTTCAGAGATTCTCCACGTTTTGTGCCGCAATAAAAACATCAACGCGCTTAGACGCGTGTCGCTCTTTGAGCCGGATTCGGTCTGTGATGCTGCAAATAATTAATATCAATTTAAACACACACGGTTAGTGAACTTGTGTTTTACGTTGTGTTTCAAACAGACACTCGGGGCTTGAACAACAAAGTTTGGTTCTGGCATTGACTTGCGGTCGTTGATTAAATTGTGGTCAACGTCCATTGAAATGCACCAGTGCATTTGCATCTCCGCTTTGTTCAGGTAATGTCTGATATACGACAGCATTTAGCGGCTAAATTGAGTATGAAGCTAACGTGCTGCATTAAACCGTTATCTAAACATGTCACAATATGATTCAAATTTGTTACATAATATATATCAATAGTTTCAATTATATTACGAATAAAAATCAATTTAATTATATTAAAATAAAATTAGTTAATTGTCTTAATAGCATAATCTAATTTAAATTATTTGTATTATTTTCAAAATATTACCAGAAGGCATATCTTTATTAAGGAATATTTTTTTCTTCGGCAAGCGCCAAGTGTTCATGAATTATTAATATATTATGTTAATTTAAGAAAAGGGTTAACTTTCGCAGCAAAGACAGATTCGCACATAAAGCATTTTTTTCTGGATTTAGTTCATCAAGTTTTATTGCTAATATATAGGTTTTGTATATTTTTTCAATCTCAATATAGATGGGTGGCTATAAAAAGGGATTTTCCGCGATTTCGTGGATTGATATGCGTCACTACAATATTTCAATCCGACAAACTCACTAAAAATACGATAAACAAACAATAACACTACAAAAAAATATACTGTCCTAAATGTAAAATTATAATAATAAATTTTAATCGTTCGTTTTACTGAAAACCATACGAAATTAATTATTTAAGGTCTTCTGTTCATATATTTCATTTAAAATGTATGTATCGTCTTAAATATTCACTTATATTACATATGAAAAGACCACGGAGAATCGATCTACGAAACAATATACATATTAATATATATATGTTTAATATCATTATTATCAATATTCGTAACATGTCACAGTATTTTTAAATTTAACCTCATATCGGTCATAAAAGCATTTTGTGCCGATCTCTGCGGAACGAGCGATGATTAAATTCTGAGAACGAAGTGCTGAACCATAAAATCGCAAAATCAATTTTAGACGATAAAAATAATATTAAAAAATATAAATACTATGCCATTGAGATAGACGTAACATTTAAATGTTTGAAAGATAAAGAATTTAAATAAATAGTAGCGAAATTTACGAGCTTTCAAATGATATCTAATTTTGTATGTTTATAGCGTTCGCTCAGATGTGAAACTGTTCGATATAGTAGTAGTGAAAAATTATTTTGGCTATTTTGAATTGCAGTCACAGACTCGGACAGATTTAGCACGAGGGTGTTTTCAGGACGCCCACGGTCCAAACTATTTTAAGGGATTAGTATACCGAGTCACATTGGTCTGAATTGAGAAGGGGTCTCAGTATACACATACGATCCATTTTGGAGATTACTGGCTAATGTATTTATCCTCATTGATACGTCATACGAAAAAGGTTTTATTCTGAATTTAATTTGAAAGGAATAAATGTTTTTATCTCATTTATATTTATTATTTTGTTTATATATAATGATATAAAACTATCTATCTAAATTAATTGTTATTTATTATCAAACTCCACCAATCTTCTATTGAAAGTTGAAAACATTGTTCTATTATATATTATGTTACATTATTTCATATAAATGAAGGTCGTAAATCGAATACATATCAAAATCTAAGATGCTAATTAAATTAGAAACTTCCAGTAATGATATGCAAAACTTTTGGCGTTATTCTGTGACTAATGAGGCAGCGCTCGCGATCCACGCTGCTTCCTCTTCATACATAAACTCATAACTGGGACTTAAAACTCACATAATTAATAATCCATCACTTTGACCTCATAAAATGATATTTCGTAATATTAATAATTTATATATAAAAGAGATAAGACATTATTATCCGAACAGCGCTCTTTATTGATTACCTTTTAACCTTTACAAATGTTTTTGCCTCAAGATGGATATCTTTTATGGCAGCGATGGTGCTTCAGTAAAGCTTTCGAACTTACTATATGTACGATATAAATAATTTCTGAAAGTTTTGCATTGTTTATTCGAGTTTAGTAATAATGTAGTTCGTGTTTATTTAAGATATAGTTGGAAAAATAAAAATGGTTTAAAGCTTTGTATAAAAAAAAACAATATTATTATCTGTAATAATCTAAAAATTTATATTATTTAGAATAAAAAAAATAAACAATTTTATACTCCTGATCATAAGGGGTGCGAAAATTTTTACATAAAAGAATAAATAATCCACAATCGAAGTAAAAGGGTAGGGAAAGTGAAAAATGAGGTGTTATGGATTGAATTAAGGTAAATATGATCAATTCTATTCCAGAAATAGCAAATGCAGACGAATACTCTTAGTCTAAAGTGCAAGAGCTGTTAGAAATGAATAGAAGGATTAATGCACAGAGTGTATAAATAAAAATAAACTTTACTTAATTTAATTTTTTTAATATAAAATGTTTAAGTATGGCCAGATAGTAACGGGATAGTTCTTATGTAATAGTAGCTGAAGCGATTAAAAGATTGAATGAGTGGTAAAAATCTATAACATTTAACCTTATCCACTCTTAACGTTCCCCAATCTTTACAATCTTACAATTATATATTACGAATAAATAAAAAAAGGGAGACTTCACGGTAAAAATTCCATGGGATAAATTAATGCAATTCAAATAAAATGTTATTATTCATTCATCATTTTCATCAGATCTTTTTCTATAGGATTGTTATTTATTTAGATAATTGGAGCATTTTTATTATTCTAAAAATTTAAGAACATCTAAGAAATTACTAAATAAATTCAAGAAAGCTGTATAACGATATTAAATTAATAAAGTTAAGTTTTTATTAAAAAATACGACATTTTTATTGGGTACACCTTATATATAATATACATATAAGTTTGTCAACAATATATCACATTCTTACTCAGAGTAAAATAAAAAGTAAAAATTGTCAAAATCAATCATACCTTTCCCTGTGAAATAAATTATTGTTTTTTAAAAATAATGCATTTCGAAAATTACAATATTATATTTTATTTATTAGCATGAATATATTATCTGCATATTTCATAAATTTATGCATCTCCATGCTATACAGTTGCAATATTTTTAACAAGGTTTTTTACCGAAATACGCAAATACTTTTTTGTTTTCTTTTTTCAGTGGTTTATCGATGTTCTTTTGAGGTTATCAATTCAAGATATCGACAAGATTTTATCTTGAAAGAAAAACAATATTTTTTAAGATCCACAATAGCAGTTTTCATAGCTTAGAATGTTGAGGAACGTCATAAATAAAAGAGAACAATTACGATGTGACATTAGTAAGAATTTATTTATGAAAAATCAAATTAAGTATCCTACCGATAAGAAAATATTTAAAAAAAAACACCATTATAATATATAAAATAGATCAAAGCGCATAATAGCCGCTAATTAAAACACAAAAGATTATAATATTGTAATAAATAAATAAATTCTCAGAAGCTGTTCATTTTGCAGTAAATATTAGACATTAAACAATTACCGAATAAAGTCGGTGATTTCTAAATACACCTCATCATGGAAAAAAGCCATAAAATATTTTAAATAAATAGTTTTATAAGCACTAATTTGCCTAAAATCTTCCCAAGGACTTGTTTTGTATTGCTACAACTATCAAGTATCTAAAAATACATATTTGAAAAAACAAAAGTTGGTAAAAATTACAGCCAATAAAACGTGTGATATGCACGCCCCGGACATACATAAAAACGATTTTGACGTGAAATTCACGACCCTCGTAGACAATGAGTTAATTTAATTTTAGGACTCTAATAATAATAAGTAACTCACAATATTTTTGGTATTTAGAGATATTATCTTTGAATGTACATTTGTATTAAGTAAATAAAATCAATTTCGTACAGGATGAAAAGCTTTTCCGACATAAACATAATATCAGACGTACATCATCCCCATTACGGAATTAATTTTCAATTTCTCCCGCTGAGCACATCCCGCAGCGGAAAATTTCAAAAATATTATATCATCCGCCATTTTTCCGACACCGCCCATACCCGCTCGCAAATACGGACATTACAATGTGTTTCGCATATTGCAAATGATACAGTATAAAAATTTATTGCGCGTACGTTTATTAACGGCCGCTGTAAATTGATCGCGTTATTATGTAAACAAGGTAAACTGCAAATTGTCGCGCGCGAATGGAGCCGGCTGCCGACATTGTTATGCAGAGTACGCTCGGATTTGCCGGAGAATGTCTTGAAACGTATTTATGGTAATCGATTATGTGTAAAATTTATGGTCATTCTGTTAGACGACATCTAACGTATACTATGTGTGGCCTGGGCCGAACAACAGGTCTCGCCCGATGCTTGTGAGCTGTCAACGCGAGAGTATGCCATGGAGGTGGTGCGGTGAGAGATTTACAAGTTTGCACTGTAGTTTAGCCTCGGACTCTAAATTATTCAATACGTTGCAAATGTGTACGTAAGGATTGTCATGCTACGTATTTATAGTTTATAAAGCAATTTGAAACACTTGATGATGTCAAATTCTTTTTACATACATACAATAGTGCAATATTAGATAAAAATAGATATAACACCTGCCTCATACTAAATAGAGCAATCTTTAGATTATTTATTCAATTAAAATAATATAACCAGTGTTATAGTTTGTAGGTAACATGCATATACTTCGATAATGCAAGTTAACCGCGACTGAGCTAAG
>JAGXCT010034678.1:4226-46984 GCA_022495035.1 Philopotamus ludificatus
GATGCTGGTTTAGGTGTAAGTTTCGCCTGAAAACAGCGGGTGCTTGAGTGTTAATAACTGAATGTTACATACATAATCAAAAAAGGAAAATAATATATTTGGTTCATCAAGAATACGAGAGAACTTTGATCGATGCTAAAACTATATCAAAAAATTAAAACCAAATAAGATCATCAGTAAAAAATATATTATTACTTGTAGATAAAAAAAACCTCATAACCTGAATAAAAGACAGCAATGACAAAACATATATTTAGAAAAAATCATTAGAAAAACGATTCTTAATACATATATTATATTATAAAGAACCAAAGAGAAACTGTATCAGCAGACATCTGTCAAAATATTTATTTTAGAATTTTGTTGAAATTAAAAAAAAATTACTTGGTTATGTTAGAAGAAATGCCGTTTTGAAAATACAATAATATTGCACAGTCAGCCCTCCTATAACGGAATAATCGGGACCATGTTATAGAAATCAAAGGCACTCATACAAAATTTAAGAAGAGGGCTTTTTAATTTTATTTTATAGATTGAACAAAATCAATACATCGATCATTTTTCTATTCGCACATTTTAATGTCAATGTCACGTTTTATTTTACTATTTTAGCTACGTTTATAACGCATTATATTACTTATTTACGATTTACGCAATCTGACTTGAATTGATATGTTTTTTTCTAAGGAAATCGTTCGCATACTTTAAATGACCTTGTTCTGTTTTTAGTTTTTTCGCATGTTCGTGTTATATTTTATTGTCAATCAAAGCGAATAAATATTTATTTCGTGCGGCAATGCATACATATTAAAGAAATATGTAATTTGACCCTGAAAATGTACGTTCTAGGAAGGAGCGCTATAGGAGGGACTGTTGAACTTGTTATAGAAAATTGCGGAGGGCTTACTGTAATCAAATATTCATTGATATAATTGAGTTACAATTTTTTGGAACGTTCTACATAATAATATATAAAATTCGAACCTCGTATTATACGGATTTTCATTCCTCGGTGTCTTTGTGGAGCCATATAATCTGTGTTATACGATAATGCTTAGAATTATCCATCATGTTTGTTTTACGATTTTGATGACTAGATTACGTTTTCCCACGTAAAATCATTTTATTGTGCAAAATAATTATGGCGTTGGCAACAATTGCCGAGATTATCGCCGTTTTAATAAACGCAGGTTCTGTTGAAATTTTTCATTCGAAACGTACTTTTATTTGAAGATATAAGTGAGCTCTTAATTATTCATCATTTGTAGATCTCAACGATGTTTTTGTATTATTAATAAAGGTCAACTCGCACGTCATGGAATCGTATCAATGAAAACAGAAATAAATTTTCAGATCACTCTGTATCACGTGAAATAATAGAGTTTCGTAGTATTAATGCCAATGTATGGTTCAGTACATTATTTCGGGTAATTTTCGATGCATATTTCATGAAAATTGATTAAAATTTCCAGAAGGGCCTCGTAACACGTGTATTATTAAAGCAATCCGCTTTATTAATATAAAACGTGTACGTAAGTGTATAGTTTAAATATATTTTCGAAATAATTCGCGTTGTATTCATTCATAGACGAATGTATGATTTTTTTCTCCGGTTATAATTCCGCTCACGTTTCATTTATTCTCATTGTCAATTTCACCATCGGCATTCGCTCTTTGTGCTTTTACGAGAATATTTTTCTTCCGCCGACTGTTTGTGGCCAAAATTGATTTTATGTCACACAAAAATATTCCGGAGTTTCGGTAGCGAAGAATAACATTCAAATCAATCATGTTTGTTTTTGGCTTTGGAGACTTCTGCCGAAATTGCTTTCTGAATGCATTCCGATGATGCATCCGTATAACGACACGATAACACACGATGCAGAATATAAAAACGAATGCATTTATATTTAGCTCTACCGAATCGGAAACTTTCGCACTTGTGCAACTTCCGGAAGATAGCAACTGGGGCCGGAACAAAAGCAGACGTTGCAGAACACAATGTAAAGGCGGATTCATCAACGAGACCGCAAAGAAAAGCTTATCCAGCTTAATAACAATGTATACAGTTTGGAAGAATAACACATAATTATGTTTTAAGCTTAGTTCATTTATTTTTTTTAACTTGCAATGAAAATTAATTCAACACTATTTTAAATCAAAAATGTAAGTATAAATCATAATTAAGTGTAACATAATTAATTCTCATATTACGCGAGGATACGTTCTAGGGATTACTTTCGTTACTTTCATTACTTAAAATCGTTTTTTTATTTCATCCGTAAACACAGAGATCAATGTAAACTGTTCTGGTCACATTGATCAAATTCCTGAAACCGTGTTAAATCGAATTCAGTTAAAAGATAAAAAAAGATTGGTTCATTTTTATTATTCTATCACGGTTTAAAAAATACTAACATTGATAGTTGATCTTTAAATTATCTCAATAATTTTTAGTCTGAAGCATATCATGTCCACCGCAAGTGGCAAAGAGCGCTCTCCGAACAACTCTTTTGGCATGAAATAATACAAATTAAATAACCCCCTGACGAGTGTCATAGAGAGTTTATAAAATTAATAGTTTTCGTCGGAAGATTGTCCTTTCCGAGTAACAACGTAGCTCAGTAGCGGTTAACTTACATTAAAGTTGTTTTCATACAAGCCATGACACTGGTTTAGGTAAACATATGTACACGCTCTGTCGCAAAGAGCGCTCTCCGAACAACTTGGTTGAAAAACAAGACGCGTCTCAAAAAATCATAAAAAATATATTATTATTACGAAAGCTTTTTAGAGATCGTGAATCCCTTTAGACGGAAGGATTAATAATTTAATAATATTAATTTGAGGAATTTTTTTTAAGTGAGGTTTTAAAAACAGCTTAAATTTTGATATATATATATATCCATTTAATTAAAAAAAATAAACTTAGTCACATATATCGATTTAGATGAATAATGAATGCAATAATATCGCTGGCAGTAATGAATTTAGTAATACATATAATATTATTTAAAAATTATTTAATATAAATATATTTTATGGGAAACTCTTTACAAAAAACGGCATACCAAGACGGCTCGCGTATGGACACGTGAGACCCAGGTTCCTTTGGCCTCAACTACCATGCGAGAGTCTGGTAAGGTCCATGCCCCTCAGCGAGTGAGAGCCTTGTGACTGGAAAATGATGATGATGATATTTTATGTAGTATATATTAACACGTTACAGTCCGGGCGATTTCGCGCGGTACTTTTCGCAGGAGCTGGGCGATTTCTAAAAAAAAATAACGACTCTAAATTTACTAATTACTAATAAGGACTCGTGTGCGCGTCCCCGGACCGCTGCTGTCTCCACGAGGACTTAAATGCGAGTCGGCCGGACCGTTACTCTGGGCGCCGCGAGGACTCGCATACGAGTCCCCCGGACCGCTGCGCTGGCGCCACAAGGACTCGCATACGAGTGCCCCGGACTGCCACGTGTTAAGGTAACCAAAAAGAAATCACCTATTTTTTTAAGTATGTATCGCTGTATTTTTTTTCTTTATATAACGATTGCTTAGCATAATTCTTGGGAAATAAATTGTATTATACTGTTAAGGATGTAATGAGTGCAAGGGTTAAATGTATATACCCGAAAATGTTAAAGGACATATCAGACATGGTATGCTACTCTTTTACGGCAAGGGCTTGAAAATCAGGTAGACCAATAAATCGATCTACAAAGATTGTGGTCAAGTACTAACAGTATTAGATAGCAATATTGGTTTTGAAAGTCTAAACCAGGCAATAAATCGGCGATGATGGGCTAAAATCATTGTCTGAATCAAACTCTTGAGGAATTATCGCATAAAACTCGCATCTCCATGCTACAAAAATATATTTAAAATCCATTGGTAGATTTTATTATACCTTCTAATGTCTTCTAATCTGTTGTTATGATAAAAATGATATTTTAAAGTAAAAGCAAATCAAATAATTAAAAAAATGCATTGTTTATAAAATACGCGATTAATTCTTGGTTTCCTTATTATATTATATATATAATTTTCGTAAATTTTCATTGAAAAATCAATGAAAATTTTCTTTTTTCGAGGAAGCATCATTATGAATAGATCTGTTAATTACTGTTTCTATAGAAATGCATTAGTTCTATATATATGTTTTTATTATCCGTAATTTTTGCGACCATAGAACACATTGACAAGCGATTTTCGGTTATTTTAAAAGCAACGACACGGATAATTGGCTATATTTGGCAGTCGATTCCACACATTGCTATATTTGCATTCGCGCGTCACAATGTACCAAAAAATGAAAACAAAGCGAAAAATGTATTCAAAATACGTTAAGGAATCGACATACTCGTCGTACACGAGAGAAATTCTCATAAACGCCCGACGATGCAAAACGGAAATAGATCTTTGATGCAAAATAACTCGCCGCCGATAATTTTGAAAAAGAAAATGCGTGGGCCAGATGTAAATTACGGAACAGGGAGTGTATTAACAATAAAATTCTGTACGAGTTGTTTTTTGCTAAAAAATTACAATAATATTTCCGTGAATAATTTGCATTAATATTTAAACGCAAACACATGTGGCCTATGCTAATTGTATCAAAATTATTATACATTGTATCGGTGAGATCAAAAAGGGAATGAGTCACGGCTTATTGTTTATAAAATCATATGAAACAATTTGTGCAAATTAATTTGCGAGCCAGACACGTGCCATTATTTACATCAGGATATCACTCAATGTATTATTACGACGACAGAATGTAAAAACAATCCGATCCAGGTCGGTCGTGTATTAAATTATTCGCATTATGCTATACTTCAAATCGTCGAATGTCTGAAATTCGTCTGCAATTCAGACCAATCGATCAAAATGTGAAGTTTAATTCGCGATAGTATTAATGGAGTGTTTCTGCGAAAAAAAATAACAGCATGGTTTTAACTATCGCTACAGAATCTTATTTTTAATTGTTTATTTTCAGCGCTGTAATCTATTTTAAGGAGATTTAATTAGTTTTCATCCACAAAGTTGAGCTGGGTAAGAATGTTGCTATTACTCAGATGACGCCGAGCGTCGTCTGAGGTGCTCTCCTCCAACAATGCCTCCATTGTTCAGCGAAAATCATATTTTATAGCGCCTTACCAAGTTTTAACACTGTTATTTATATAAAAATAAATTTATTTTGATCGAGTATCTGTCTCGATACAATCTTGTGAGCTGTCGAAAATTTTTTTTCTATCAATTGCACGCCAGATGAGTCCGGCACGATATCTCATATAAATTATTATTTAGAATATTATATCTATTACAGAATTAACTGAATATTTTCAGATAAATTATTAATATTTCATGCGATTCCAGCGCATATGTAACAAAGTAGTTCTGGCATGAAGAATGTAAATTAGTCATTGGGGATTAAGGAAAATTCAGAGGTGGAAAACCTCGCCCGGAATCAAGACCTCTACATACCTACGGTCGGCTTTGCTGAAAAACAATGGTCGGCGATAAAGCTCAGGGGAATTATACGGGGTTGCGATCCACGAATTTTATATAGCTCCTGAAGGCGTTTCCAGGAATTGTGAATGATTTTGGGAATAAGCGAAGAATTATACGGCGACCGGTGAGTTATAAAGCTCTCGGAAATTTTGCTATAAAATAAGTTCAAGTTTCTGAAACATAATTTTAAAAAATATCATCAGAGATGAATTAAGCAATTTAAGGTTTTAGCGGACTTGTTGATTAATGTTATATAAAATCGGACTAAGATTTTTATTAAAACGTCAATAGTAGATGCGTTTGCGAGTCACCTAATTGTTTTAAACATAAAGCATAATATATATCAAACGCCAAGAGCCGCCAAGAGCGCTCTCTGCCTTGTTTAAAAAAATATGATACGTTCGCAATCACATAAATACAATTTTATAATCATTTGATCACAAAATTCATGTAAAAAATGTGTTTTCTTATTACACTACAGTGTACAAAAATCTAACGTCGACGACAGTCGATTAGGTCTTAGATATAGTCCCAAAATTAACACCGAGAGCGCTCTCTAAGCAACTGTAACAAAGTTGAAAAACAGACACGCGTCTAAAAATGATGAAAATTTAATTTTTAATATGAGAGAATCGTTTGCAACTAAATAATATCTTTTCTAATTTAGAAATGCTTTAATTAATTCATTCTAATTTAAAAAAGTACCCTGCTTGAATCGTTGAAATCGGCTAAAAAGTGGTGCTATATCGAAGAATGTTGAAATAATAAAACCGTACTTTTAGTTCTTACATTCGAGGAGCTTCTGGACACGTAAAAATCTGTAAATAAAGTACTTTTGAAACTCAATCGTGGACCAAAGTATCGTCTTCTGTAAACCATCATAGAGGGAAGTGTGGCCATAAATCGAGTATAAAGAAAAAACCAAGATTGTGTAGATCGTCTACGTCCAAAAACGGACAAAGCACCTGAAGAAGAAGAAATCAAAGTTTTTCTTGGTTTTTAAGACATTCTAAAAATGAAGTCTAATCAATATGAAGATTATGGTATAACATACCTATATGGCAACACTGATAGTACTAACTGAATAAACAAGGCATACACTATGATGTAAATGGTTCTGTTGGGGTTGAAATCAAAGTATAATATAATTCAATCGTTTCACCGCCGAGAGCGCTCTCTACTGTAGTAGAAAAATATGAAATATATTTTTTAAACTTTTTTGCCTAGATATAAAAATGACGACGAAAAATCTTGCTATTCATAACTTATTAGATTTAATCGGATGTGTTTAAGATAAAAGTGCAGTAAGTATCGTGTATTTTTATGAGGATTCAGATTTGTCTAATTCTATGAGAGGAAAATCTGATGCCGATGACAGACGATTCCATGTCTCCTTATTAACGCCTCAACAATTTAGACGTGGTTGGCGAGAAAATTATTTTAGAAATAATACATTAAATGAATATATTTTATACTTCATTCGATTTTCCGGATATGGGAACCGATGAATTGACTAGAGAAGAGTTTTTCATACGCCATTATTGTATTGCTTGATTTATATATCCCGATTTAATCTTTGAAATCACAATGGACATCAGCGTACTGTTAGCTCTTGAGCATAAATTTTGGTAATAGCTCCAGCGGCCTCGCCGGCGATCGAGTCTCGATAAAAAAGCAGAATACTACGTTCGATGTGTCCTTCGTCAGTTTTGGGGTTGGATACTTCACAATAAAATAAAATTTATCGGACAGGCATAACGTTAATCAAGGTTTCAGCAAAAAAATATATATAGAGATATCTCCTACGCCATAGTTTGGCAACGAACTGACCTCAAATATTGGTGAAAAAAAAATCGCGATTTCGTCAAATCAACGGATGTGTGGTTATATGGGATTTGATTAGGTACAGTTGTTTAATTTATGTTTTAATTATATTTTACGATTTATAACTCACGGTGCAAACGCAAAAACGTTTCGCGGCAACAAGGTCGCGGTCGTACCTTGATTTTTTGTCGCTATTAAAAATGAATCGCATTCGCGAATAGCGCACAATTATGCGACATGCGCTAATTTCCACCGATCGCCGACAACGGATAATTAATTTGTTTTTTTTTTCATGGATTCTGCGACAATTTGTCCGACGCTCGGTTCGCGCACGTCCGCGACCGGTCGAATTTATTGAAATCGCGAGTCGGTCATGGCCCGGCGTCTTCCATTCAGCGACAACACACAAAATATTAGGCAGCCGAGGTAAAAACGTTTCTTTGTGACAAGTCACATTAATTGGGATTCTACGTGGATGTTATTCGACGTCTTCTGTATCTGGACGATTCGCGCCGGCCCGCCGTGGCGAATCACGGCCCGTTCTAACGAACCCGACCGAAAATGTTCCGTCGCGGACGCCTCGCTCGACTTCGACGCCGCAAATCGAATCAAAATAATACATATTTAATAACAACAAAAAAACGCATATAAAACAATCGTAAAAATGAGGAAATGCGCCGACGTCGCATCGTAAAACGATTTGACATACGAGCGGCGTCGTTTAATTTCGCAAACTCGGGCAAAACACGAAACACATTGTTCGACGGCGTCTCACGATATTTTTTAAATTTTGCTAGTACAGTGAAACCTCTCTTAACGAGCACCTCGCATAACGAGTAATTCGCATAACAAGCAAAAAAAAAATGAAAAAATTGCTCCCTTAACGAGCGACATTTCGCATAACGAGTGACGCAGAAAGGGGAAGTCACAAACGTATGACGCACTTGTGTGTGTTGGATCGTATTTCACAGCAAGAAGTTTAAAAGAGAGTTTGGAGGAAGAGGAAGTAGCAGAGAAACAATCTTCTGAAGCAATAAGAGAAATGCTGAAAGCATGGGAAACTGTCTCATCGTACATTGAGAAGCAGCATCCTAATAAGGAGGTGGGCTATGCGTGCTACAAACATATTCAATGATAACGCTGTGTCACATTTTCACCAAAGTTTAAAGATTCGGCTAAAATAAATGTCTCTAGACAGTTTCCAGTAAAAAAGAATTAATTATTTGTCATAAATTAAAAAATAATAAGCTAGTTTTGATGTTTAAAAATATTTTTATCCAGGTTATTACGATCTTCAATAATGTATAAGTATTTTATTTGAATAAACGTTAAAAAAAATATTTCGTATGATAGGAATTATCGTGTTATATATTGATTTATGAGTAAATTAAGAGAGTGTTTCACACAACGAGCAAGATTCTGGAACGAATCATGCTCGTTATGAGAGGTTCCACTGTATATATTGGCGCACTTTAAATTTGGAAAGTGCTTGAGAGTTAATTTTCTATATAAATACGTATTAGGATCATACAACGATAATTTATGCTTTCAACGGTAAAATGAATAGACAACATTCTATAGGATTTGATCCGATATCCTATTCAATATATTTTTTATAAATAAATTATAAATACGTCGTCTTCAATTAATTGATAGAATCCGTTTCACGATTTAAATTTGTATAAAATATTCCGAGAATTAATTATGTTATCGGTTAATTAGATGTAAACAATAATAATAATATTATTGCTATCGAGCAAATACGAATCTAGTCGAGATTTTTCGACGTTAGAAAAGCAGATATTGTTATCTTTAATTCGAAAACAATTTAAAATTAGGCCCACGCGTTTTTTATTATTGTTTACGAGGAGGATATTATTCACGGCTTAGAAAAATATAGGGAAAGCAAATATTTACGTTTATAAAAGTCGTTTAATTAAATAATCCGGCTGGTAGTTTTTTACATTTTAGGAATCGTTCACCAAGAATAAATATTAAGATTTTTTATGCACTTTAAATTTTACGTATAATTGTAATATTATATTTTAAGTAGGAATTATTTAACGTTTAGGATCAAGAGATTAGTTATTGCGCGATTCTCGGACTGATCGCGTAAAAAATTATCACAAAAATAAGAGAATTAAAAATGATATATTACGAACGGAGGAGAAAATATTTACGTTTATAAAAATCGTGCACGTTTAATAGTATTTTCGGATTATATTATTAGGGATATAATAAATGCATCTTTGTGAGGTTTAATTAAATAATTAGTGCATACTTTAAATTCCACGAATGATTGTAATATTATATTTTAAATATTAATTATTTAACGTTTATGATCGAGAGATTAGTTATTGAGTGATTCTCAGATTGATCGCGTAAAAAATTATCACAAAAATAGGAAAATTATATATCTCGGACGGAGGAGAAAATATTTACGTTTATAAAAATCGTGCACGTTTATTAGTATTTTCGGATTATATAATTAAATATATAATAAATGTGAGATTTAATTAAATAATTAGGCTAATAATAATGTGTAAAAGTCAAAATTGATATTGTTTTGTTTTCTATAATAAATTCTTAAGAATCGTCCGCTGGGCATTAATATTAATGTCGGTTTCTATACGAAAAGGAATAGAAAATGTTTGGATTTTCTCTCGTTGGATTTCTCTCGGATGCACTTTATATTTTATATGTAATATTATATTTTAAATATTAATAATTCAACGTCGAGAATTATTAACTGATCGCGTAAAAAATTATCCCAAAAATAGGAAAATTATATATCTCGAACGGAGGAGAAATTATTTACGTTTATAAAAAATCGTGCACGTTTAATAATATTTTAGGATTATATTATTAGGTATATAATAAATGCATCTTGGTGAGATTTAATTAAATAATTAGGCTCTTAATAACGGGTAGAATTTATATTGTTTTGTTTTCTAAAATACATTCTTAAGAATCGTTCGCTAGGCATTAATATTAATGTCGATTTCTATACGAAAAGGAATAGAAAATCCTCGGATTTTCTCTCGTTGGATTTCTCTTTCCGATGCACTTTATATTTTATATGTAATATTATATTTTAAATATTAATAATTTAACGTCGAGAGTTATTAACTGATCGCGGAAAAAATTATCACAAAAATAGGAAAATTATATTTTCCGGACGTAGGAGAAAATTATATTTAGGAGAATAATATTCTTGCGGCAACAAATAGGAAAACGCCGATCGAAATCGTCCACTTTCGGCGGCTACCGCGCGCGTTTTTAATTTTCCGAATTTTCGCGCGTCGATTTCTTCGGAGGAAAAAGCGCCGAAAAGCGGCCGGGAGGAGGGCGTCGGACTGACCTGAAACTGCTGCACGGATGGATGACCCAGTGGCCGGCGGCCTTCTGTCGGATGCGCTCCTTCATGAGCGCCTTCTTGGAGCCGAAGAGCTTCATGGCGAGCTTGTTGTCGGTGGGCTGAAAGAGCGCCTGCAGCTGGTTCTTGAGGAAGCTCTGCTTGGGGTCGGGGGGCCCGGGCGGCGGGGCGGCCTCCACGGGGGTGCCGTAGAGCGACACCTCGTCGAGGCCGCCGAAGTGCACCTTGCCCGAGCTGCCGGCCCCCGCCGCGCGCGCCGCCATGTCGTCGCCTAGCAGCAGCGCGTCGTCATCCAGCGCCGTCACCAGGCTGTCCGTGCAGCACGTGGCCGTGTTGTCCAGCGACACGCGCACGGACGACTGCGCCAGCTGCCCCAGCTGCCCCAGCTGCCCCAGCTGCTCCAACTGCTCCAGCTGCTCCGCCGAGTGGGCGCTCTGGCTGCAACCGACAACCGCGCGCGCGCGCACCCGTCACTGGACTGAGCCCTTCGCGGGACTCCGGGCTCCGGGCTCCGGGTCCGCTCGGAAAATGGAAAATGTGAAAAACGTTTCGGCCTCGCTCGTCCCGAATAGCTAAGCATGCGGCGATCCCAACTCCGAGGATTCAATAAAAACATCGGAGATTACAGTCGACCCTTCTATAACGCCGAAATATCGCCTGAGCTATAGAAATTCGCCACACATTAACCGCTTTTTTCTACATACTATTCAAATTCTAAACCCATTATTTTTTTCTTAATTAAGATTTTATAATTGTTTCAATTTATAGGCTCTCCCGGAAAATTCTGTCCGTTCCGGTTGCAACAAGTGTCAAGAAGTATGCGCATATTCGTTTGCCGCATATTTGGCTCTCTCTTTTTATCCCTGAATGTATACGTCCTGACCTAACAAATGAACTAAAACGATTGAACCAAGATGATTCGTGTTGGTACTAAGGAAGACTTATACAGTCGACCCTCCTATAACGTTTCCTGTATATCGCCGTTTTCTACAAAATTATATTATTTTTAAGGACAATTTAGATATTTCGTAAATCCATAATACATTCCCAGGCAAAATAAAAGGTTGATCAGAAATTTTGTAAAAAGCAGCGATTTAGAGAAAGCGCTATAGGAGGGCTCACCATCTTGTATTTTGTACGAATTCCAATAAAGAAAAAGCGTTATAGAGGCGGGTAAAAATTTATTGAAGGTGTTTTGTAAAGGGACAGTTTCTGATGATGACGATCCTGTCAAGATTATGTTTGAGCAAAATCCTTTTTTGACAAAATCGGAGATTGCAGAAAATCTTAATTCAGCTCCCTAAACCATTTCAGACCATATTCGAAAACAAGGATTGGGGTGGAAATATTCGTGATGGATGCTACACGAGTCAAATGAGAAGAATTTGAATGATGGATTCATCGTATGCCTATCTCTCCTTGTACGAAACAAAATAAAACTTGGCCCGGATAATAATTTGGGATGAAAAGTGGATCACTTAGGAAAATATCGCAAAAAGAAGACCATATTGTGAATCCGGAAAACTCACTAATACATTTTGAGCTGTTGAAACCGAACGAATAGCTAAATTTGGAGAGGTCCTGTCAGCAATTGGATAGTCAGAAGAATAGAGGCCGGCGATGTTCAATGGGAATGACATCATCCTGCTTCGTAATGATGCTAGACCACCTCCTGCTTAGGGTCTCGTCAAAAACTCCCAAAGCTAGGCTAGGAAATTCTGTCGCACCTAGCACCCTCCGATTATCACTTTTTTATGTCCTTACAATTTTTTTTGGAGGGAAAAAAACATGCTCTGATTCAAATTTCGACTCTAGGGATGGGGCATTTTTTGGGCCATTGGTGGTTTTAAAAGTTTAAAAATGGAAATTAGAATCTCAAAGACGTCTTCCAAAAATTAGACGACGATATTCCGAAGGCGACGGTGGATTCATATCCTCGTCAAACAATTAGGGATTTAACGTTGAAGATTGGCCGTCCACGGTCTACAGTTGGAGATTATCGCAAAGGAAAATTACCCGGACAAAGAATTTGGGCGCACCATCTGTGCGTCACTTTTGTCTCGGTATAAAGCCGATTCCTTTTTGCGGCGAATTGTAACTAAAGATGAGAAGGAGGTACTATACGATAAGTCTATATGAAAAAAACAATGGCTTTCTTCGGGAGAAATACCTATTCCGATCCCTCGACCATCTCTAACAATAAAATAGGTATTTGTTTGTGTTTGGTTTAATTTTTCTGGAATTATGCCCTATTGATTTGCTTGAACCTGGTCAGACCGTTAAGGGAACGGTGTATTGTGAACGAATAAAACGAGAGCTCATAAAAAATAGATCTGTTTTAATCAATACCAAAAAAAGGTTCATTGGATTTAACACAGAAAAAATAAGAGATCTCGCGCTATCGGATTACCACATTTTTAGATAGTTAAAGGATTTATTAAGAGGTAAAAAAATAATAATGTTTGCGAAGTGAAAACATCCTCGGAAAGGTTTTTCTTTGACTAAATCTAAACTTTTTTAAAAATTTTTAACCTAACAGTTAGTGTTTAAAATTTTGTTTTTAATAAATAAATTTTGATTACTTTTCGGTCCCCCTAGCAGAAGGTTTCCATACAAAATTTGAGATTAAGTTTTTTAATTGTATTTTATAAATTTAACGAAATCTTAATCTCTGTTCACACGATCGCGTTATACGAGGATCGTCCACAAAGTAAGTTTCTCTAGGCGTGTTTTCAATCCCAGGGGACAGACTTCTACGATGCGGTATTCAAAAGTTGATCCCGCGGCATAACAAATGTCTATGGTGTATCTCTTGCAAAGAATATACAATGAGACTCCGTTTTTACGTGCCCGGAATTCACGTTTTCCCGCTTTTTGCGTTTAATTTTTACAATACTGTTTTATTTTAGTACCCCATTTTATCCCTTTAATTAGGTTGTTTTTATCCCCTCAAAAACGTGAAAAGGGGATTTCACTGCATTTTCATAAAATTGTATTTTATTTATCTAAACAACCCAGAGAAACTTACTTTGTGGACGCACCTCGTATTATGTTGTCGACCAAATGGCGTTGGCCTTTATTTCACGATTGTCTTGATAGAGTAAATATTTAACGTTTTGTAGAAAACGGTGAACTACGGAAACGCAATAGGAGGGACTGCCGTACACGTCGTTCTATAGCAGAGAGCGCTATAGGAGAGTCGACTGTATCGTAGAGGAGACTTCTAAATCATTTCTAAAAAACGACGTTTTGCCAATATCGTGGAGATAAAGATAATACTTTTATACTTAAAAAAGTGCAGGCATGAATCAGTAAGGATTATTAATAAGATTTTTTTTTACTGGTATATATTCTAGTATATCTCCTCTATTAGTAGAACATCGTTTTTTATCAATAAAATTAGATAAAAATCTTAGGGAGTCGTGTCTGATGAATACGGAGGCTAAAACGTCACAACACTAATCTTTTTGGCCTAAAACTCTTATCACATTTTCCATTTTTCTTCGAGCAACATACAAAATATGTAAAACCTTCTAAAAAATACAATAAAAAATATCTCAATACTAGATATTTTAAATTGAAATTTAATTTTACACGATAAATTATTCAAAATAAAGTACCGTGTACAAATTTTTAATACAAAAAAGGTTCAAATGCATTTTATTTTTAATTTTAAACACAGATTATAAAAAAATCCCGTGTATAAATACGATCTGGCGTAAAAAAACATAATACGCGTGCAAAGGGTTAATCCTCGAATAATATTTTATCCATATTTTTGTACACACTGTACAGCACAGTGGTCACAATTCAAAAACCATACAATATTACAAAATATGGATATAATTTATTCTCAATATTATTAGGTGTGAATCTTACGTTTATCCAAAGTTAACAACACATAAAAAACTATCACATCTGAAACATGTTTGTTGTTTTTATACAATATTCTTATCTATATCGGCTCGAACAGCACAGTGGTTGCAATTAAAAACCGCAGAGTATTTATCAATGTTTCCGGTGTATCAAATAATAATAAAAAAAAATATTATCTGAATTCATTGATAATTCAAAATCTGGGACGGAAATATATATCTGGGCTTTGCCTGTTGATTTCTTACTGTTATATCCCAGCATTAATAATATATTAGAGTCTAACGCTGAATAACAACTACATATACACATTGATGTAGTATTTTGTATTTATTAAAAATAATATGTTTAATAATATGAACGAGGGCCAAAGCCAAAAACTAATGACATTGTGTGTCCTATAATGGAAGAGACCTCAAAAAATGAGGGTATTACATTACAAGTGGATTGTTTTAAGATCTGTGGCAACTGATGATGCCTTGAACAGGGACAGGACATGTCGTAGAATGTTTGCTGAGGTCAAATCCCATTTTGGGATGTACATATAAAATACTCTGCCATGTTCTGAATTATCAATTCATGTTTTTAAGATTAAAAAAAATGGTTTTGTACATAAAAATAATTACGAATTAAAAAAGATGAGAGACTTGTGTATTATTTGGTAGTCACTTTTATGAAACAATTAACTTTGGATAAAGTTTTCATGCACCCTCTTAGCAATTTATGAAAATATGGATATTTAATGAGAGAGCGTACAGGGGTGTATACTCTGGCGTTAACTTTTGACCTGATTTTTGGACATATTTTTCATAAAATGTATACAACATAATCTAAATAACATCATATCAAAAATACACAGATGATATCCTATAAATAGAACACAAAAATGGTGTTTTGCAAAAAATAGTTGTGGAATAATTGGCAATGAATACGAAATGAGATTCAAAACGCTAACCACGATGCTATGGAAATGAGAAAATGCAAAAAAAATGTTTACAAACATATACAGGTGATTGTGAAGGAAAATTCCGGAAATTTGAGCGTCGGAAAATGATAAAACAACGTCCGGGATTAACTTTTCATCGCAGAATCATGTCCTTGGACGTAAAATCACAATCGCACATATTAATTCAAACGTTCTCATAACTCTATAAAAATCGATGATTTCGTATAATGCAAACAAACAGAAAAATCTCACGTGTTTGAACAACTTGTTCTAGTTTCCGGCAAAGATTCCAAAATATACAAACAATCTGTGAACAACTGCAATATTGTAAATATTTGTTTTGATATACCGAGCGAAATGGCAAGATGTTAATCGCAAAAAAAATGCACTAGCAAAATATTAAATCATCTTGTAAAACTCACGTGCAGCATTTCGTATACGAAATATAAAATATTTCATCGTCGTCGTCGTCGTCTTCATTCCTAGTTTCCATATTAAACTGCAGTGTTAGCACGTCTTCACCATCCCTTAACTAATCGCACACTAGCCGAAAATAATGCTATTAAACCTATTTGTTTATATGCGATAAGGATCAGTTCAAACAACATCCCCAAAAATGTCGTCATGTTCAATTATTCAACGCTGTTTTCCACGTACCCTCTCTGTTTTATTTTCACGTGTCATGGGACTCATCAGTTCTCGGAAAACAACCGTGTCTCCAAATGTAGTTAGTATGTAGACCATTATTTTTTTTAAAAAAAGTTTCTCAGCGTTATAACTACGAGACAGTATATAAAATATTTTTCATACGGTAGTAAATTTTGCAAAATTAAAAACAACAGCATCTACTTGCACATAAACGAATATTAGATTATTCGTTGTGACGTTTTAATGAATTCATAATCCTTAGAGACGCAATGTTTGAGCAAGGATCTATTAAAATGAATTATTTATTAACTTGATAATGCATTTAAACACGCAATTTCTATTCATATGAGTTTTTTATGGCAAATTATATCATTTAAAAAATGCATTATGTAGTATAATCGCGAGAAAGGATATTCAAATTTTATTTTCATTGAGGACAATTGAAATAATTTAAAGTTATATAGGAGAGGCCATGAAACGATTATTTTAAATATTATTTTGGATGGAAAGGCCGACGGCATTGTCGATTGTTTCATTATAAAGAAATTTTAACATGTCATATGATGACAGCGATTTAAAGAGTGACAGTGAATCATTCAAGATTATGATCTTGTTCAAGTGTAATTATTCATTTTGCATATACAGTAAGTAGTTCATTGTCGTGCTGGTTCAAAATGTCAAAAGAAACGATTTCGTAAATCGCATATCATTATTTTCATTTATTTTAACGGTAGTTGTATCATTAATTTTATTATTCAAATATTTGCAAAGAAAACGAAATAATATGATTTTTGTATTGCAATTTTCAGTCGTTTCGCAGTATGAGGCGAAACCACTAGATGTCTCTGAAGAAAATTAAATTGATGGTAAAACAGTTTTCATGGTTTGAATATTTGCTAAAGAACCAAAAATATATTTCAACTTTAAATACCGTATAACAAATGTTATAGCTATAATTTTTCATCACAAATTAAAAATAAATAAATAAAACAGAGACATATAAAAATATTTAAAAAATACTGCCATCTATGATACAGTTATCAAAGCTTTCTAGATATATTGTATATATTTATATAGACAATTTATTATTATTATATTTTTATTATTTAAATAAATACGTATGAAACTTTTCAAATTGTTGCAAAGAAAATTTTGCATTATAAATTGGCCATAATTTATTAAAAATTGATTTTTTAGTCAAGCGAATTCGCGAAATTCATTCAAAACTCATAGGTCATTTATACTATTTTTATTATTATATATTGTATATGTTTATATGTATAAAAGACGGTCGAAAGAGACTGAGAACCAGTATATCCCTTAATTGTCAAAATAGAGTAGCAGATAAAACAAGAATAATGCTGATGCTTGTAAATAAAAGTTTTCATGAGAGCAAGCACCTTATAGGGTTTAAAATTTTAAGCCTAAGCTCTTAGAATCAGGGCTATTAAACTATATATAAACTGGTTCATATGGCTGCAAGACGTGACTTAATAAAGTGATGTGTAGAAATTTACAACAAAAAGAGGATAAGAACCTCGATAATTTTGACAAATTGTATTGGAGGATCTACTGTGTACGCAAAGAAGAATTAATGACTAAATAAACTAAACACGTCTGCTAAATATAATGAATGCAGTCAACCCTGCTATAGAGCAGAGTGTGCGGCAGACCCTCCTATAGTATTTCGTTGTGGATCGCCTTTTTCTATAAAGCACTGAATTTTCAAGGTTAAATCAAATAAAAAATATAGAAAGACGTAAAAAACCTAACCCCAAATTTTGTATGGGTGTCAAATCTTCTATAAGGCGGTTTTTTATAGCGAAGTTCCTATCTCGGCGCTATACGAGAGTTGACTGTACTATATTTTTACTTGAATCATTTGTTCAAACACGTCTATCCTACAATATTTTTATAAGAAGGTTTCGCATAAGAAAAAATAAATCCAACAACACCGGACAGCGATAATAAACAAAAGGCCTCATTAGGTTCTAACACATTAGACGTGTCAGACATTTCAAGGGAAGAACGCGTTTTTATGTCCAGTCCCTCATAAACGTGTGCGTATATAATATTATTAAGTACTCATAAATAGTACTATTTTTTTTCTAATTAAAATACAAATATAAATTATTTATTGCGTTTTCATTATTACCAAATTATTATCAAATTCCTTGCAGAATAACCTAGCCGTGCCGATGGGGTATATTGGGGACCCCGATTTTTTTTTTCCAAATAACTCTTTTAATATAAATCCTATAAATGTTACAACCAGTAGTATTTGTTTAAAAAAAATCTATAGTATAAATATTCATTGCCCTTTGTTGTCTGCAATTGCAAAAAAAAAATTAAAACAATAATATTCGCTATTGTTGCCACGCGTGCGATGTTTTTTCTCGCTCGCATCCGGTACGAAGTGCGAATGACACGCGCCGCGAGAACTCTGTCATTAACTATTTTTATTATTAGAAAAAATCGAGCGTAATTAATTCTATATATATCACGCATGTGATGTAGAAATTTATCATAAAATTGATTAAACTCAAAATAGAGAATAGCATAGAATCAATTTATATAAAAAATTCAAAGCTATGGTTTGCGTGCATACTTTATGCGAAACAATCAATATTTGGTTATAAAATAGAATATATACTTTTTTGTGTGAAACATAATTTAATGTATTATCATTTGCGGTTAAACTTTTCTATTCATGAAAAAAAATAATAAAATATATTTACACGTATATAGAAAAAAAAGAAAAGTGCTCTGAAAACAGCAATTCTTGGCAAGATATTTTTTTATTAATAAAAGTTTGGGGTGCGCGAAAAAAAAACATACAATGAGCATTAGGCCCATTCCCAGTCTTTTTAGTGCAAAAGTACAAAATGTTGCAGAACGCTCGTGTAATGATTGCGATAAACACGCACTCCATTGTATTTTGAACTCATTTTTTCAGTTGGCCCATAAACGCCGAATTAACCATCGCACACGTGCGCTATACAAACACGTGTATATATTTTTGACCCCATGCTGAATAATTTATTACATAAACATAGTAACGTGTGACAGAGTGTGCTTTCCGTGTAACGTAACTCAAGTTGATGATGTTAATTGCCATGGTAGCGTGATGATGGAGTCAGGGTTCACGCCTCTGACCTTCAATGCTTTCAGCATATCGCGTGATTACAGCGTTACGTATGAAACTTTTGATATTTGTAAATAATTATTTCATCAGAATATATCGAGATCGATTGACATAAAAATGGCAGTCGTTATTTATTTATTTATTTCATAGAAAAACAATGCGTGATTGGCATTACAGATTAACCCAGGTCGCCAATCACGCTTAAATATATTAAAACATGTCAAGTAATAACAAGAAATTATAAAAAATCATCGAAATGGCGATATTTTACATCAAATATATCTACATAGTCCAGTCGAGTAAAGGTTTTGTGAACGGCTCTTTCTACTGAAAGTCTAATTGCTTAGCTTTCCTTTGAGGGGCTATTATAACGACAAAACGTTGATAGTGGACCAGCACTCTCTATTTCTAGACCTCGCCAAAGCAGGCTAAGGAATAAGGTCAATGGAGGCGATTCTCGCTCCGACTTGGCCGGCAAAAACCTTGAAGGCTATGAAAGCAGAGCCGTTTGAGACTAAATCTTGGTGTCCGATGGGGTCAGGGGCCAGTCTGACCGCACCAAACAACCTGTTTCACACGGAGTCAAACTCCGGGCTCACCCACAGGATGTGTTCTGAAGTTTGATCGGCACACCAAAAAAAATGCAGCGCGGATCATCCCTAAGTCAAAGTTCGCATAATTTAGAGTTAAACGCACCAAGTCCCGTGATGAACTGTGATATATGGTGGTTTGGCTCAATCCAACGGATCTTGCCGGGCCTAGACATCTGGGAAGAACAGTCGCCTTTGCCATGTAGCCGTACGGTAGATGGCTGCTCTATGCGTACATCAGTCCTGGGAGCCGTCCACAGGTGGGGAGAAGGCCCCATCGCCAATGGGGGCCTTAAGCCATTTTGTATTTAGCCATAGTGCTAAATGAATCAGAAGCTCTAAGTTCAGAGGCAGCACTTTATAGCCAAGCTATATACGCTATACGCTCTGGTGAACATCAGCATTGATAATCTCTGGCCTGAGAGAAGGCGTTGGCGAATTGTTAATGTGCTAGCACTATTGGCCCAGAAGTTGGCGGCATATGTGACGATGGGGACGAATATTGCGTTATAATAGTCTTCATTATTCCGAATTTGATACCCCAGTTAGCACCAGCGACCCTGCTGAAGCAGCCGATGGCGTGTTTCGCCTTTTCCAGTATTTGTCCAATGTGGCAAAGCATTCCGTGATTGGTATCCAAGGTAATCCCAAGGTATCGCCCACATGGTCGGCCAAGTGGTTAAGCAGAGTAATAGCTCTGATTACCGAAGAGTTTCCGAGAGCACCTGTCCGCACATTTGGTGAAAGAGCTTAATGGTAGTGAGGTAGCGCCCATAAGGGCAAGTTGCACAGTACAAGGGGGTTATGTACTGCGCCAACCAACGGCTTAACCACTTCTGTGGTCAACCTCTTGGAAAAAAGTGGGTAATTGTTCTCGAAAGATCAAATTACGACACGTGTCACTCAACGCGACCCGAGCTGGATTCAGGCAAATCACTACAAAAAGTTTCGTGTACGATGTGCCCGAATCCAGTTCGGGCAAATCACTGTGTCAGCAAAATACCTACCCGAATTGTATTCGGGCAAATCACACAAGGGGTTAAAGAAGTGTTTTGCCAAGTAGATCGATCTTCTCTTCTCAAGAGTTACATACCCCAGGCAGCCCTGTACCCATGCGATGGGATATAAATTGGGGTAGAATCCAAACTCCCTCATGCAGAGATACCTAAGAAATTTCTTCTGTGTCTTCTCCACTCTGAGGGAATTCGAGGCGTCATAAGGCGCCCATATAATGGAACTTGATTCGAGCAAGCTCCGAACCAATGCAACGTATAGCACTCGTATGACTAAGGTGCTACGTATGTGATGAGAATTTCTCAAGACGAAGCCCAACATTCTTGACGATCTCATACACAACGTCCGATACATGTAAACTAAATTTTAACTTAGAATCAAACAAGATACCCAGATTTTTAACAGACGATTGCTTAGGAAGAGTTACTTTCCCAAGTCTGCACTTAAAGATGATCCTTTGATCTAGAAAATGTCATTGTTTGACATTTTCTAACACAAGGTGATTTAATATTGCTCAATCATGCAAAGGATCAATATCTAACTGGAATGAAAGGGCATCTTCCGTTGAAGTAACGGAATCATTCATAAATAAGATAAATAATAAAGGGTCCTAAATTTGATCCATGCGGAGTTCTAGAATGTGTATTGTTAGCATACGACGTTAGGAGGTCGAATGACACTTATTGTTTTCTCTGAAAAGTAACTAACTGGAGAAGAAACGTATGAGATTATAGAGAGAACCTAAAATGATTAGGAAAAAATCAATGGTATTTTTAATGCTTTCCACAACTAGGTTTATTTTTTGAAGGGTCTTTAAAATATTAGTTGCCCCGGTACTCACATTTTCTTGGAAAGACCTTGATCATATCTAATAACCGAAAAAAATGTTTATACCACTTGGGATTTTTGGGAGCACTCCATGAAACTGATCATCATATCAGACTTATTAACTCTCCCCATATATTAATACGGTCAGATAACCATCATCATCTTTCCATTTATATTTTTCTATCTCATGCCTCTTCAGAGTTTGAAGTCAGAAGTCCATAATTAAAGATGATGGCCTCCTTTGATCAATTAATAGAAAATGTCATTGTTTGAAATTTTCCAATACTTAATGGAAGACGAGTTAATATAGCTAAATCGTGCAAAGAATCAATCTCCAATTGCAACGAAAGGGCATCTTCCGTAAAATAAATAATAGAATCGTATTAAAATAAATAATTTATTATATAATACGTTTCAGAGTACGTTTCTTTTTCAAACATTTACGTTAATATCCCGACGAATTAGCGTGAAGCCACGTTTCGGTCATGTGTTTCGCATTACGGCCCACTTACGGCATTTCCAACATTTTATAGCGACAAGATTAAATCCCTTACAAAGTTATTTTTATGATATTGTCAGCAGTCTTCAAAGGCCGCGGAACAATTTTGGAAAAAGCCATCACGAAAATACACAGTAATTTTCGTGTCAATCGTATACAGTTTAAAAGGTTTTATTGCGATTGTGTCAATCGCTTGTCTTGTCACGGCGAACCTTGATCAATATGTCTGTCATATCACACTTAATTTACTATTTCTGTTTCATAAAATACGTGCGATAAAAATAGGCTATTTGCTCTGTTCGATTTTTCAATTCCGATTTTTCCGAAAATTTAAGACGAAAATTTAACGCTGACTGAATTATGCTGAGCCTATCTTTACCCCCCGCCCCCTGTTTTATGTAAATTATCAAAAGAGGATCTAAAACATGAGTTAATAATTTAAAAGTGCGATTTGAACCGCGATTATGTAAATTGCGGCTGAAAAAAAAATGACAATTTCAAATTTAAATTTTCGGGCGTAATAACGCGGGGCTTGGCCCCACCTTTTATTAAAATATTTCGCTCACGGGCGGAGATTTCGCCGACTCGGCGATAATAAGAAAACGGCACTCGGGAGGCCACTGGCGAAATGGAAACGCCGCTGAAGTTAATGGCCGGTAATCTAACCGGCGTAATAGAGAGGCCCGCCGCTAACGCCGCGTGATATATCTGTCTGCCAAAAATAAAAGGTATTACAGGAGCCGAATTCAAAATAGTTCGAGAAAACAGACCCCCGGCTCCGTCGTTAGCGGCTTCCGCAGGCCGGAAGATTAGCTGAAAACGCGGACCCGCCCCCGGGCGACGGAAGCTGAAACGGGGGACCGCGTGTGCGATAGAGGCATTATCAACAGTTGCCCTGGCGATAGCGTCCGCGTGTGTATCGAGGCATTATGTAACCGAAATCTGGACCCGAGGATTTGAGGTTAAATAAAAAGAAAAATCCCAAGTATAAAGTAGCGAGTAGAATGCAGAGCCTTAGAAATACTGGGCAATCGGCGCCTGAAATCGTCGGACGGTGAAGCATAGTGAGAACGGAAAGAGTAAAAATAAATACAGTAGATTTACGCTTTAAGAATTATTCATATATTAAGAAATATAAATAAATCTACATAGAAGCTTTCCAACGAATATTTATTTATTTATTTATTTGACTACGATGGATAGATGACATAACAGAAAGATTCCAAAGCGCCATTCACCAATATAAAGATTCGATAAAGATGCAAGGGGAATGAGTCTCTCAAACATATATTCCCCCCAGTGTCAAACCATGACATTGGTTAATTTTGATATTATTTCATTAGAATTGAATTTTTTTTTATTGGTTTTATAATTATTTTTATAGATGGGATTAAATCTACAAAAATATTTTTATTGGTTGGGTAGTTTCTATAGTATTTTATTGATTCTTATAAAATATGAATCCAAATATTTTAAAACCGTTACAATATTTATTTATTTATTTTATTACGAAGAATCGATATCATAGTAGAATGATTCCAAAGCGATATTCAACCATATAAAGATTTGATAAAGATTCTATAGATGCAAGGAGAATAAGTCTCTCACACCAATATGTCTCCCAGTGTCAAACTACGATACTGGTTAATTTTAATATTATTTCAGTTGGATTGAAATTTATATTATTTATTTATAATTATATATTTAAAGCAGGATGGCATTACATTTATTATTTAAACGCGTCAAAGCTACCTAAATAAATATTTTTAAAAACATATGTATAATGAGTCTCTTCCACTTACATACCCCCTGGCCAGTGTTATAAAGAATTCCCTGAATTCATAGTTTTCGTTGGACACCTATCCGATTACTAACATAGCTCAGTCGCGGTTAACTTACATTATCGAAATAATATGCATGTTACCTACAAGCCATAACAATGGTTATACGTATGGATTTATATCGAACTGTTTGCGAACGCATCTAGAACTCACAAAATAAAACTTTTGGTGATTGAAAACTTAACCTAGCCGTGCTGATGGGGTCCATTTGGGGACCCCAAGATTTTTATCAAATAGCTAACTAATTAATATAAATCCTACATGTCTTAAACTTTTTGTATTTGTATAGAAAAGTCTAAAGAATAAATATTATAAATAATCATTGACCTTAATTGTCCACAATTGCGAAAAAAATATAAAAACAACAATATTGTTTTACATTAGCACAAGAGCGATGTTTTTTATCGCTCTGTAATGGATATGAGCGAGAAAAAACATCGTGCATGTGCAAGAGGGAGCGAGAAAAAATATCGTGCTGTGCCAGTGGAGAAACAACGTCGCATTAATTAGTAAAAACATTCAAAATTATATTTCTATACATATTTATTCATAGAATAATCATTTTTTTTAAAATGTCAAGCTATTTTCGAAGAATTTATCAATTGTTGGGGTATATTTTCATACAAAGTAGACCCCATCGGACAGCGGCGTTGGTTTCGAGCCGTGGTGACGGATCGGTTAAAAGAGAAAAATCTTTTAAAGGGACAGAAAAAATGAATCTGCCTGTCGATTATAAGCCAGATAAGATCTTTGAAAACTGGTTCAAAACTGAATAGGTTTCAGAAGTACACGGTATTTTTTGAAAAGTAAGTTTAAGTTTTCACAGAAATTAGTGCTGTTATCCTCCTATAATGTTCCTTTTCATATAATTCTTACAAACCCACTTCCTTCACTCAGCCCAATAATCATATGATTATTTCTTTAATACAATTATATTACTGACCTTGGAATCCTTCGTAGCGAAGATGACGATTTAATTAAAGGAGTGACACAACCCCGATGCAATATAAAGTCGGTAACACCTTAAAAAGATTTTCATTGGATTCTAACGAGCCGGAGACAAATGAAATGTCTGAAATATGAGAGCTCATTGTAAATTTACAAGGCTTTAAAAATGTCCAAGCATTGAGGAGTGGTTACAATTCATGTGATCCACCTTTTCAATCTATGACTTATTCAGATATTACAGTTAGCCCTGCTATAACAAAGAAAGCATGACCATGTCTCATACACAATATGGGAAAAAGGCATTTGTAATTAATATATCTATTATATTTCCATTCATATATGTTAAAAGACTCTGTTCAATTTTTCATGTCTTGTGTTATTTTTCATTGTCAACCAAATGACATGATCCTTTTTTATTTCGCGAGCTATATATATTATATTACATATTTACGAAATACGCAATTTGACACGAATTCGTTAGGATTTTTCAAACTATTAAATCAAAACAACACACATTTATATTATTCGCATATTTTTAATGACCTAGGTTTTTGTTATTCTGTCACACGCACGAGCTATTTTTTTGTCAACCAAACAAGCCCTTTTTTATTATGCGCGGCGAAGTATATAGGAGAAAGTAATAGGCATATTTACATGTATTATGTAATTAATTAGGTTTTCTTAACGTTGTAAATATATCAAAGATTTTTTTCATTCGCATATTTTAAATGCCCTAGTTTCATTTCTAGTTAATTTTCGAGCTCGTGTTATATTTTATTGTCATAATGCAATGCATAACATAATTATTTACGAAATATGTAGTTTATCCTTGAAAATTTACGTTCTAGGAGGGAGCAGTATAGGAGAAACAGTCGAACTTGTTATTGAAAACCGCGGTATAGCAGGTAGCGTTATACGAGGGTTAACTTTATTTACTATTTCAACCAAGAGAGAAAAATAAAGGACATACAAGTTCGAAATGAAATTAGAAAATCATTAAAAAATTCTTGTAAGTAAACCAGGAAAAACAATCTGTTTATGTTTTATAAAAATATTTATGTAGGTATTTTTGGGTCGTTGAAATTAATAAATTTATTGCCATTTATCCTGCGTTAAATATATAATACTAATTTCAATCCAACTAAAAAAATATTAAAATTAACCAGTGTCGCGGTTTGACACTGGGAGAAATATTGGTGTGAGAGACTTATTCTCCTTGCATCTATAGAATCTTTATCGAATATTTATATGAGTGAATGGCTTTTTGGAATCTTTTTACTATGACATTCATCTATCGTAATCAAATAAATAAATAAATATTATAACGGTTTTAAAATATTTGGATTCATATTTTTTAAGAATCAATAAAATACCACAGAAACTACCCAAACTCTTGCTATTTTTTCAATCATTTCCTAAAAACGTGATGATTTTGAAATACTACATTTGATGGAATTAAGGATTTGTCCCATTCCCATATAAACGGATGCGTTTATTATCAGTGACACTGAAGAAATATATTTGTTTAATATCCAAAAATATTTAAAACCATCTAAAACAAGAAAATAGTTTAATGTAAAAACAGAATTTCTCTAAATCAATATATTATTTTACATCGACCATATTAAAAAAAATGAGTTCATTCAAATCTAATAAGTCAAAACATGGTAAAAATATTACTTCACACGGAAATCAGTTAATCAAATTGTGATTATAATCCTGAATTGAATATATATAAGTCAACCAACATTTATAGACAAATAATAATAAATAAAAATAATATAATAAAATAAATAATATCCGTTGCTAAATAATCTGAACATTTGTAGAATAAGGTTAACTCTTCTACTACCACATCTCTGAAATATGTATCGGTTAGTATTGCTGACCCGTAGTGTTATTGACCTGGTTCTTAGAACTATTACAGCATAATACAGCATAACATAGAACAAGAATTTGATATATTTTTTTTTTAATATTACAAATCGATATTGATTATAATCATTTATTAGATTGTATCTAATTCTGCGATTATTTTGTTAAATATGTATTAAGAATTAATTACGGATTTTTCATGTTTTTATAATGAAATAGTATGAGAATATTGAGCGTTGAATTATTTAAGGGATATAATTTGACTATCGTCGGTACGCTAGTTATGTGAGCAGTGTTGCCAGTGCGCAGGCGTCCGGTGACGTAACAACCTCCCCCTTTGTGTTTCCGTCCCGATCTCAATGGTACATCTCACCTCAATCCAATACATTCAACTCATGGCGAAAAACAGTCTCGCCATTATTTCGGACGTACTCAAAATAAAATAAAATGATGTGTAAACAGGGATGAGGGAAATGAAATACAACACCAAAAAGCACAAACAAGCAGATTTATTTCAAATACAACATGGTTATGTAAACATCGACTAAAGCGAGGACTGTGCAGCGCAACGAAATCATTTCAGCCGAATGCGTCTGAAATAATTTCAACAATGACTACGACAATGATAATATTTCGTGATTGCGACACAACCCACACTGCTGAAACAAACATATACTGTACGAATGTGAAGCGGAAGGAGAATGTTGAAAAAAAAATAATAAATAGATAGACATACAGGAAAACGTTTGATAGATAAATAAATAAATAACGGAATGAATGAAATGGCGTATGTGCGTGGGACTCTACGTGTCAAGTGGCCGTAAAGCCATTGTGAATGGACATGGTCTCATAGAAAATTTCAAGCAGTTTTTCCATAATAATAACTCCGGAGATTACTCCGGCGATTGCGCTGCCGGCAATCTGATTTTGAGCCATCTGAAACTAATTTTCTATCTGTGCACAAAAACATTTTCCGTGTTTTCTGTTTATAGAACACAGCGCACACATGTACGCGGTTATTTTTAACATACATTCGGATCGATAGTCTCCTAATGGCATTTATAAAAATGGCAAACTCTGCCAAGAACCTGCCATAATATTTTTTTGTTGTTTGAGATCTGCACAGGGTGTTTTATATTACAGTGAAACTTCGTTTTTACATTCTTAAAGGGATAGATGAAACGTAATTAAAGAGAAAACGTAGATTCGGGGTTAAAAAAAAATTGAATTTTTTTTTTATTTAGATAATCAAGCAAATCACTTCTCTTTCGATCTTATAAATCAATAAGAGAGCTTAGTCTTGTACGTATTCAATGCTAGTAAAGTAGCTTTTAAGACCCTTAATATGCCACAAAGCATCTTCTTTTATTGGTATTGGAAGGATTCAGGTTACCTCTTCTTTACCAAATAATTCTTCGGCGGATAAGTTTTACGTAGATGTTGCTATCCACTATAGCGTCGATATCCATAACTTCAGAAGTCATCAAGTTAATGTTTTCGTAATTTGTTTCCAGCCAGCTATAGCATTGTACGCCATAATATCTTCTAGTGCTGGAAGACTTCTAAACTTCTAGTTTTTCTTAATATATTCTAGTGCTGCATGACTTCTAAACTTCTAGTTTTTTGAAGAGCTGTAATCATCAGAGCCAGAAGGCTCTGACGATTTTTACAGTCTTAAGCTTTTCAAAACAATTTTTTGATCGTGAGTTCTTCAATTTTATCCCATGCTTTAACATTGTGATACCTTGAAATTTTTGGGATCCTCTCGTCGTTCCCATTTTAACAATAATATGTGTACCAGATTTTTGCGGTAGTAATGTTTAAGAGCACAGATGATTCCCAAGTCGAATGGCTGCAGATTCACTAGTAGGAAAAAATGTTAATTTTCTATTCCTCAGTGTTAAATTTATTGGATGAACAGGACATTTATCTAGGAATAAGATTTTTATTTCTTTCCACCAAAGCATCTAAGCTTAAAACATTTATAAACGTAAATTACGTAAAATTGAACGCAAATAGTGGGAAAACGTGAATTTCGGGCACGTAAAAACGGAGTTTCACTGTATATATATATTTTTTAATATGAGATGATTGATTAAGCGAGTTGTGTTTAAACATTTAGATATATAAATAAATAAAAAAAAATTAAAAGAAAATTTTCATCTAAACTCGTCGATGATTTGGATGATTTTATGGTGGAGCTTGATAGAGCGCGACGTGAGATTTGCGGCGTGTTGCGCGTTGCGCGTCGCTCTCGATCGTGCTGCCTGTTGCCGCGAGTTTAGATGAAAATTTTTTTAGATAGAAAATTGAAAGATATAGATAGAGACAGATGGAAGACGTACATTCCCCCCCCATTGGCATCGTGATCGTCATGATTCCCTGGACTTGGCGTCGAGCCTGCGCGTCGCAAGCGCCAGATGGCATGGCGCGCCGCGACGAGCCTCGCAAACCCGTGACGAGCCACAACTACACAGCTGAAGCCCGCGAGCCTCACATGGAGAGCCGCTGGCAATGGCGGGAACTGGAACGGGATCGGGAAGGACGACGGAAGCCGACGACCGGTTACGAAACGGGACGCAACAAATTGTTCGCGAAATTAGCATCAATCGATGCGCCGGAAAATGTTACATGTACAATTAAAGCGTCGTTCAAATTGTCAATGCAAATATAATATACATAATTTAGCAACAATAAATTCGTATAAAAAATACAATACAATATAATTCAAGCGTCAGTGCGTTTTAATAATTATTTTCAACGTTAATATTATGTAGGATAACAATGTGTCACGCGGACAAAGAAGGAAAAAAGCAGTCACAACCCAAGGTCACCTTATATATGTATATTTATATAATTAAAAATATTTATATTGGACGGTGAGCGGATGGCACGAAGCGTTCAATATATATTCTCCAAAAAAATGTATAATATAGCACTTGTGATTAGCACGATTATTCAATTTAAACATAGCAGCGTCGCAAAAATATCGATCATCTATTCGAAAACGAAACGAAAAAAACCGAGTTATATATGCACAGCCGTATCGATATAACTATAAATTGTGTATATGTAACGTGTGTATAAAATTATAAATGGCAACGTATTTATGCGTTATCTAAGGCATCGGGCGTCGGCGTCCCGCGGGCCGGAGGGCGAGGGGCTCGGGGCTCAAGCGAGGCCGCGGGGCGGAGCCCGGGAGTGAGGGCTGCGCGCGGGGAGGCGACCTGCCCAGGACTGAGCGGCCCTCTTGCTGCGACCCCGTTCGCCGCGGCTCCCGATCGAAATTTTCAAACTGTGTATCGGGGCAGCACCCCCGCGCCAGCTGGCTCCTCCTCAGGTGAAAGTGTGTTGCTTCTGGTGACATAACGATTTTTGGTAATGTCTTGGGGAAGGATCGTCCCAAGGTCGACCGGGTTCTGCCCATTTTTTCGGCAATGAATTCGATCTTTGAGACAATTTTCGCCGAGAACAATGAACCGAATGAAATTATACGATTAAAATGTAACAAAAGAAATCAATCACTCGGATATAACTCCGGAGAATCTTTAATCGGACACGTGGCGAGAGAGGATGGGATAGTCTTAAAATAACCATAGTAAAGAGAAACGTAGAAAGCACATTCTGTAGTCGGAATTTCTGTTTTTCTCAAAATATCATTATTTAATTTTGACTTTCAAAATATTTATTATTAAACACATCAACCAATCTTTAAAGAACTTAATTGTATTTTTTCACAGCCAACTTCACACTCAAGCCACATAGTCATTGTATATTTTGGCAGCTGATATAGCAGGGCTTGCTTGTGAAAAAGTTCGATTAATACTATGCAGTAGTTTTTGGCTGGGACCCTCTCAAATATGGAGAGTGAAAAGCAGTATTTTCGGCATTTTTTACTTTTTTACTATCGAGAAAGTAAAAATGCTGTTTAAGTAAGAAAAAAATTATCCGATGTGTATGGATAAGATGTATTGACAGGCCAGTGCCAAAACTGGTTTGCAAAATTTCGATCTGGAAGGCCAGTTGAAGCTGATGAAGACACAATAAAGGTTTGTGAGATCGCCGAGATATTAAATTTATCGAGTTCAAGATCATTTAAAACGCCTAGTTTTAATCTCAAAGCTCGACGTATAGATTCCTCATGTTCTTACGGAAAGAAATTTGTGCCATCGCGTTGACGTCTGTGATTTGCTTCTCAAACGTCAAGAAAATGATCCATTTTTGAAACGACACAAAGCACCTCGAAAGCCAATATTCATCAATAAAAGGTGATGCTATCTGTTTGGTGGGATTTCAAAGGAATCGTTTTTTTAACTTCTACCGGACTACACAACGATCAATTCTGAGGTGTACTGTCATCAGCTGGACAAATAGAATGAGTCACTTAACCAGAAAGGGTCAGAATTCAAAAGAATGCAAGATTATCATATAAGTTTGTTAACTAACTAAAAACTTTTACAGCTTGGATGGGATATACTGCTACATCACCATATTCTCCAGATCTAGCACCTTCTGATTATTATTTGTTCCGGTCTCTACTAATTTTTTTAGACGGTAAAACCTTTATTTAAAATGAGGAGGTCAAAAATCATCTGGATCAATTTTTGGCAGCAAAGAACAAAAAAATTATGAGCGTGGAATCATGCTACTGCCAGAAAAATGGCAAAAGGTATTGGATCAAAATGGACAATATTTAATTCATTAAAATATTTATTCACTATAAGAAAAACGAAATAACTTTCCGAACAGCCTAATAGGATGAAAATTTCGATGTGGTTTTTAGCTACATCAGCGATTCTGTCATTACATTTTCTATGCTAGCTTAATGTCATTATTTAGTGTTTTTGTTTTCTTAGCCCTTCATCCGGCTCAAATAATCCGATAGATTCTTGGCTTCTGCTTCTTCCTCTTCTATTACGCATTATCATCAGTTGTATTCTTGGCGTTGTAGAGTACAGGTACTCTTTGCACCGAAAACAAAATAACAGTGTTTGTTAACACTCCACGATCTACGCCAGTCCTGGGCTTAGAGACGCCCTTTGAATTAACTGACTATGATCAGGGTTGCTATGACAGTTGTCCTCCATGAAATAATTCTGCTTCTTCAGGTACCTTGTTCATTTTCGGACGTAGGCAGTATACATGTCCTTAATTTTCTTCATATATAATTGCAGTTTTGGTGAATTAGAATAATTCTGGAGCCCCAATCTGGTCCAGTTGCAAATATTGCGGAGCCACGACAGTTTTTTTCTTACCAATCACGAGATATCTGCAAAAGCCCATATTTTGGGCCCATATTATATTTACGAATGACGTGTCCAAAATACTCAATTTTAGGTGTTTTAAGGGTGTCCAAAAGCTTCCGCTCCTTGTGAAAAAGTGTGAAGAACGATTGTATTCGTGATGCTGGAGGTTTTTCTGCTTTTTTTTGTTTTTAAATATAATAGAGTATCTGTTACTTTCATGTTTAATAGAATATTTTTAATGAACAATAAACAAGTTTACTCTCGATTCAAATACATAGCTTCGCATGTTCGAATTTGGTAAATGCATTGCGTCCCTGACGGAGGGGTAAGAAGAATTCGATAGTGACCGGCAAATATGGAGGCTGAGATATCATAACGGTGTTTGATTTTATATTTTTTCAAGTTAAAAATAATCCCCTCCTCAATCTCACTCACGGTTATAGAACATTGTCGAATTACTGGCGCCCTTCCGATTGATCTTAAAATCCGACTAGGCTTATAAGATTTTGTTTAAAAAGAAATATTTGATTGATGTTGGCGACATTATAATCCCCCACTTGAGGGTTAATCTTTAGCTAACTTAAAGTCACTCCTCAAAAGTGAAATGCCTTCCTCAAATGGAGGATTATATATTTTTTTCTTTTCTGATGTCAGAGCCAGTTGCAATAGGATTTTCCTTATTTTGTGAAAGTAAATTTTTGACTGATCACGACAATGATTTGAGGCTTAGCTTACGGTCTCCTACGGGCCTTTGGTTGGAGGGTTCCTTCAGATATATGAACTTGAATTAAACACTGATAATTTCGGAGTATCATAATATACCGAGATACTTTGGGTATCCTGCTCTAAGGTTCTTACACATTTCTGAGAGTTGAAGAAGAAAAATGACGGTTCTTAATAAGTAAAAATCAAGATCCAAGCCTGTTTTTTGACAGAATACGTTAACAAGATTTATTCATGCTTGATTTAATAAAATACTTGGTAACAAACAAAACCAAAGGAAAAGACCAGAACATTACGATGTTAAAGCAATTAAATGTAAGTTAGTTATATGGGAATACACGCTGAGATATGAAAATTTAACGCATTTTCCGACATGCAACATGATTAGATCAATATTTAGGTGAAACTGAATCGTATAAAAATATAATAATAATAATAATTAATAATAATAATTATGTGGCCCCCGACCCGAAACGAGTCCCTGCCACCTGAAGGACATTACGCCATCTCTGCCGGTCCTGGGCCTCCTCCATCCATCGCCCAAGCCCCAACAGAGACGCGTCCGCCTCAACCCTGTCTCTCCACCGAAGTCTTGGCGCTGGCAGGTGGCGGGTTCCCAGGCCTAGGTCGGTAGTATGGAGCATTCCATCACTGCCCATTCGGGCTGTGCCCACAGCGTAGGCGTTGCGTGCGAATGCCAGCTAGGGGACAATATCCCCATACATGTACACTTGACTCAAACGTTTGAGACGCATGTCTCTGCCAGGACTAGCCTCGTCCTGACGAGGTTCGAAGATCCGTCTTAAGACTTTTCTCTCAAAGTGATCAAGACGGTAAACCGGTTTGAGATAATGCCCCACGCATAGGTTACCGCGGGGCGGGCCGTGGATTTGGTCTTAATTTATTTCTCAGAGCAACCTATTGCCCAGTAATTTAGACAGAGCAAAATAGCACCGGTTAGCATTTTGGCATACGGGCGAGATTTCTGTGCTTTCAGAATTGTCCTCGGTGATTGTGGTGCCCAGGTACTTGAATGATTTAACCCACTCAATAAACCCGAACCCACATCCACCGATCTCCTCTCTCTGCCTGATCGCGAAACCATCATATATTTTTCACTTCACCACCAGACTCAGGTTGGAAGCCACTGCGTAAAGCACCGAGCGACTCGACAACCTCATCCTTGGTACGACCGACAATATCATCGTCAGCGTACGCCAGCAGTACCACATCCTCAAGGATCGCGTGCGGTCCGTGTGCAGCTCATGGCAGCCTCTAAGGCTAAATTAAATAATATTTAGGATATAACATTCCCTTGTCTCATCTCCTTCCAAACTGGTGCGACAAAGCACCGATCGTTCTTATCCTGCTCACTATGAGCAAACGCACATCCTTGTCAGGTTGATAAGTTTTTTAGGGAGGCCAAGTTCGTTAATGGCACTCTTACCTGACGAAAGTCGACAAATATGGAGTGAAGATCAATGCCATACTCCCAGGACTTCTCGATCATCTGTTTGATCGAGTGAGGGCCCTGATCCCACCATCGGATTCTGCCCGGTCTGGAAGCCACCCTGGTGATCCCCTATGAGGGGCCTCCGCGTAAGGTGCAAGACGTCCCAATAAGATCTTGTAAATGTGCGCCATTTTAGAACAGCGCACAAATGCCGCGATAATTCTCCTTCTGGCTGTTTCCTTTTATCGCGGGACATATTACCGTGCCATGGAAGGCATCACCTCGTACCATAAATACCGGATGTATATTCCGTAATAGAGCGCTGCCGCCGCTAATAAGATCTATGGGGATATGTCATCCCCAGCGGATTTATCCCCCCAGGAGCACCAAAGGCCGCCTCAACCTCTATGAGAGGGATCTGATGTCATTTGTATTTTGGAATGTTGGCTCGACGAACCGGTTTATATTTTGAAGCCATTAAGCGATCGATTGAAGTACCGCTGCAAACAAATATCTCGGCTCGCTCCGAGATTGGCGCTCCTTCTTCGTCTTCTATTGCGGGTGATCTGATCATACCGGAGCTCGTCACCATTTTGATATGTTTATAAAATTTTTTTGGGTTTCGCTCCAGTCTGTCAATATTGACCACCCGCTCGTATAAAAATATGCAAAAATAAATTAGCTCTAAATTATTGAGAGAAAAAAAAAATATTTGTTCTGTACGATTTATTCAATAAATACATAAGTGAAACTCGAAAATTTTCTTTTTGGTGGCCCAAATAAACTTAAACCTTGTTTTAAGTTTGATACACTTGTATTAATATTATTCTATAATTAAGCAATCAATAAATAGACGAATCTCTAGTCCAAGATACAAACAGAAGTATATTATTAGGTTTATTGAAAATATCATTAATGCGGCCTCCATACGGTAGCAAATATATTAGATTGAGAATCGCTGTTCTGGTTATTCACCGAATTATTCAGCTGAATATCTACATTTCGTGTTTCATATTTACAGATTATTCAAAATGAAATTAAAATATAATCGAATACTAAAAAAAAACTGATATTCAAACAATATACATCTACACTAAGCTTCTCTTTCAGATTAAGCTTTCGTATTAACAATGGGGAGAAGCTTAGGGATTGAATGGAAATTTATTTGAGACGCTGTTAATAATAAGATTATCCTATAAAGTCAATGAGGTTACCAATGTGGTTATTCCATGGCGTTAACTGAGTCTTAAAATAATAATTATAAATATTTTTACCCCCAAATTATATATTTTTTTAAGCGAAACCTTGAAACGGAAGAAACGGTCAAATTATTTAATTATAAATACAAGAAAATTACATGGACTTAAATTTAAATTATATTTAACATAAAATATTGTTTATTTGAACGGTACACGTAATTTGAGCTTCAGTTTTTTATTCCTTTAATACTAATTATTCGTTGTTCATGACAATGACAATTTTTTTTTAACATTTATGATTGATCTCAGGCTATCTACAAGAATATTATAAACCACTTCATGAAAAAATATTCATTATATATGAATTAATGTGAAAAAAGCAATTAAAATCATTGTAAAATTTTTTAATAGTATTATTTTAAATCCGTGCAAAAAGAGAATCGCGTGTAGTAATATATCGATACCACTACTTTCTAGACATTAATTTCAACTTCCAATCACTAGATTACCAAGGTATATAATTATGGGCTCCTTCAGCCGAATTAAGATCAATAAACGTAATGAATAATGAATACCACTGATTTGAAGCTACAGACCGTACCATATAATTATTTATTGATAATTATTTTGCCCTCTAATAACATACATAGGTGTACAAAATCTATTTCCATATACAGGGTGATAAACAACCATCTAATTAATATGTCACAGTATCTAAACCTTCATGTTGTATAATTATCACGGCCAATCACCCCTAATTAATAATATAAATTTATTCATAAAGCTATGTAAGATATAATATAATATTATTCGTGTAACATATTAAACATGTTTTTGGATTTTCTTAATCTTGAGTACGCTTTATTTATTATTAAAACAAAGATCTAACCCCCTAAGGCTTCATATGTCAAGCGCAGATTATTATATTCAATTTTCGCATATTAATATATACGTAGTCGAAATAAAGGAAACTTTGCCAAAAGACTTTCTAATATTGTTCAGAGAAATTTGGTTTTTAAAGGTCATTTAATTTCATGGTTTGACGATTTTTCACGGTCTCTTCGGTTTTCTATACGTGATAAAATCTCCTCTCGGAATAAATAGTGTAACGAATAAGACTTCAAGGGACCAGTGAAATATATTTGAAATATATTTTAAAATTAAATAAACTTAGATTTCGAGCGACTAGTTGCTTCAAACATTTGCCAAAATTTTTTTTCGCAATCGTCTAGACGTGTTTTTTATTATATTCAAGATTACATTTTGATTCAGTGTTTGGCAAATCCGTATTATTATTTCATCCGAACATGTACGGCATAAATTTCAGCAATATGGCGATGACAACTGGATATTAGTGGATGCACCGATAAAATGGTTTTCCAATCGGATGACTTATTGTGGTTGCCAAGTTAGATTGAATCAATCCTGATATGCTCAGCCTGTTCGGAATTTGTCCATGCATTGAATAGAGGACTGGAATATATTAATAATATTATTTTTTGCGTTAAAATAATTTAAACAAATGTGTAACATCAGCAACACGCATAAGGGATGACCCAAAAACGAAAGATTTAATGCTGGGATTATAATTAATCCACAAAGGGAATGAAATATAATTGTGCCGGGAAGGAAAGAAGCCTTTATATATTTGTGCGAGATGAAATTAGTTTTCGTCTGTATCCACCGAATAAAAGGAGCATTGTGCTTCTATACCCGGAACAGGTACACCTACCTGGATGTCCCGTTTTATTTGTCGTAATTGTAAAGCAAGCAATTTTTAATTAACTCATAGTAGCCAGTTTTGAAATTTTGCTACGATAATATGCTAAATATCCATTGTGATGAAATAAAATTAAAATGAAAACCCATATTGCTATTATGAAAATTCACGAAAAAATCATAAATATGGGGAAAAATTATACATCATCATCATTATTTATAAAAACGATATTTAAATAACGAAAATGTGTAATTTCAGATAAAAGCAGAGCCTTCTTTATAACACAAGGAAGATCTTATTGTTAGTTTATTATATTATGTGCGCTAGGTGCGTGAAATTAATTCGCCACGAGTGTTATTTATAGCATAATTATGTACTTCTTACAGAAAAGATATACAAAAAAATATCGATTAACCATACAATGGATTCTATGCCCCAGAGGAACAAATATTAAGAATTTATTACCTAAAGAATTGACCCTTGTACGCCATAAATACAAATCTTATAGACGATTTTATAGTATTGCAAACTCGCTTCCCGCGGGCTCTATGAGGCCTTTAATGATTTGTGGTGTGTATAATAAATAATATCGCATTGACTTATAAGTACACGAAACGGGTCTGCAACGCGGTGCGCATGACATTCGTGAGCGCGACGTTAACTAACTAAAGAGAAATACGTGTTAAAACATAATCAAGTTAAACATAATCAAAGCAATCAAACATATTTGAAATTCAAATAAAATTATCTTACTAAAGTAACCGTATAGACTTTTATTTATTGAATACACTTGTATGTGTGCAGTAAACCTTTGTATCGATTTATTATAACCAAAATATTACGAATCTAGTTATTTTTACCAATTAAGATAGAATAAGATATCCTAATTCAAAGTTTTTCATAGTTTTCTGAAAGGAGAACGGTATATGTATGACACTTTAAATTTAAAACTGCAAGAAAAAGATCAGATCATTACAAATATGTGGGATCAAGTAAAAAGTAAGCTAGTTCTTCGCATAAAAAATACACAGAAAAACATAAGGCATGAGAAATGAACCTGAAGTAAGATTTAGGGATTTAGAGTTATTGAAAAAAATATGTTTTCTTTATTCTCTTCAATTTATTCAATACATATAGCTTTAGTACTTAATGATATGCTTATGGGAGTAGTTGAGATATAGTGCGATTTAGATTTAAAGGCAAATAAAGGCAAATTTTGGTAAGTTAGCGTACTTAAATTTTGTAAATATTTATCTGCTATGTTAAAAATTACTCGAAAACTTGCATACGATATCAATTCTATGTTTGGAAGTAAAATAAGTTATAAGTTATAAGTCCCCCGTCAGATACAGAATTACTGAAGTTCATCTTGGATAAGTTTCTATAAAAAATAATTTTGAAATTGATCTTTTTTGCAGCTCACATAAACCTAATCCTTGTTTATTTGTGTCATATCAGCCCTTGAGTTTAATATACTTGAAGTCCATACACTAAGGACAAATACTTGAACCACTACGAGTTATTCTATGAAGTTCAGAGTCCAACCGAGTGTAAATTCAATTGGCTTATCGATTAAAAAAATAACAATAATTAAATCAGCTTAGAAATCTGAAGAAAAATCATGCTGGCTAGTATGTGAAATTTAGGGCTTCTTTCGATTGGGGTAAGAGTAGATAGTAGGGCGCTGAAGTCAGAAGATAATGGATAGTTCTAAAAAGAACTTCACCATAGATCCCCAGAAACAGAACATGATTCGAATTATCTTCTTCTATAACTACAATAATAAAGGACAAGTTAAAAAGCAATCGATGGCCAAGAATAAAGATACTTGTGATGGGGAGACATCTTCAGCTCAACCAGTATTGGAGTGAAATTGGTATTTTCTCTCGCCGAGGACAAGGAGAAGTAACTGACTACGTTTAAGTTTTTTCTTCAAAAATATATTATATATATAGTTTGAAGTATTAACTTAGTTTATCTCATCTTATTATATCATCCATGCAAAACCATACGAATAAATCGCGTTAAAAGAAGAAGTCTCGTAATTTATGTAAGTGGTAATCTAAAACATTCCCTTAAAAAATTACATAATGCTTCCAAGAATAGACGAAAACAATATACGAGCGTCCGTAGTTTATTTTATGGCGATGGTTCAAAGCTTAGCTATTAAATGAGCAGTTCAAAAATAGTGTTAGCATATGGCGCTAGATGCCATCGCCTTCAAGGTTCGCCCATTCCAAAAGCCGGGGTGGGCACGCATTCAAAAAATTCTACTATAACCTGATTCGAGTCGAAAGCAGCCAACATTGATCGCACAAAGAGTGTTATGTAACTCTTTTCGTTGACCTAGAGACTGTATATTTTACTGCTTGAAAGACCTAGGCCAACTTAATACGCCCCCTCGATGCCACCCAGACCATAGCCCAGAATCTACCCCCCACCCGACGAGCACGTGACCGCAAACGGAAACGCAGACAAGATGGCGGCCAGGCGGAAATAGACTTTAGGCTGAAGCCGTGAGGCCCTATAATAGGGAGCACGTACGGAAATGAGCCGAACGTCGTACTACGATCGGAATCTATCGGGGAAAACCTGTAACTAATATTTATTAAATAATAATATATATTTAAAAATATGAATGTTTGGTATTATTTATTTAAATGAGGCACATTACTATTTATTTATTTAATCATATTGATTTGAAAAAAAAAATCAATAACCACACTAGCGCCTCTGACGGCATAATTGAATACTTTATTATTTATATCTGAAATATTTAAATAATTTAACGTATCAATGGGTTATATTTAACTATATTTGTAAAACGATGTGTAGTCGTAATGAAAATAGCCCACCACAGTGGTCAATAGCCCTATCGATTTTGAAAATGTAATTAATATTTTAAGCGCGTGTTCCGTTCCATATTTAGAAACGTATTCGGAAAAAAAAATACGTTGACAGGTAAATATATTGGCCAAATTAATGGAGAAACGTTAAATGATGGCAGGTTACAAAAAAAAAACCAAGCGACATATCCATCTTTCTTCGGCCGAGGGGACAAATAAAACGGGCATGTCCGCTGTTTGCATTATTGGGGACAGTGATGGCCAATAAATTCGGCCGGCTTACTGTCACCGATGACTTATATCTGAATCGATTGGATTCGGTCACCTGTAATTACTCATGCTCGATCGGTTGATTGATAGGGGGCGAGCCGTCGGAAAAAGTTTAAATCGACTGGTTTTAAACCGATTAGGACCGTGAAAAGAAATGCCACGAGTCGTAATTAGCGAGATCGATAATAAATTCACGGGGAATAGGTGAAACACTCTATTTCTCTATTTAGATTTGTAATTTATTGCGGATTTAATCGCTCGTAAAACACAGATAACGCAATCCAATTAAATTGAAATGAAGTTACGACGTTTTGATAAACTAAGACGGCCTTGGTTTGATTACGAATCTTATTTATTACAAATCAAGTATAAAAATACATTTTGTAACATACAAACAAACATGGACGATACGTATTTAACAAAAAAATAACATGAAAAGAATATTTATGTTATCCGAAACATCAGTTCAAAAAAAAATAATACTCGTCAAAGTTTCAGTTCTTTAGTTTTTGTGCCTTGAAATCTATCAGTGAACATTCGAGTTATTCGATTGGTTACTAGGTCTATTATAATTGGGGCATCATTGAGCAAGGACTTCATTGCCTTGATCCAGAGGAATATTTAATGACTCGTCAAGAGCTTTTATCATTATTTGTTTTTCCGAATTTGGATCCTTTTCTAAATTTCATATATTTTTTGTATTTACTTCTTATAATATATATAATTACTTCTTTCTCTTGATTCTCGGATGAGAAAAGCTCCAAAATAAAATTGTCAAGAGCAAGAAACCTTTGACAACGTTGACACTATCGCAATCATAAATAATTTATTTAATGAGAAAAAATATTCATGCTTTATTTGGAAAATGAAAATGTGAGAGTTCGGAAAAGAGCGGTATCTTCTCTAATCTTCGAAGTATTTTTTCTAGAAAATCAGTTCTTATAAAGTTTGAATTATTTTGGCCTGAACTTATTTGCAAAATCTTTAGAGATATAACTCTAATAAATATTTAAAAAAATCAGGCTACATGTTTACCGTGGATCAAAGAAATGAAGCGGGAAGTTACGCCACAAGGAGCAAGAGTTTCTGGACACCATAAAAATAGTACCATGGAGAAAAGTATCGTCTTCTGCAGACCACAATGGAGATAAAAGTGGAAGACAGATATTCTTTTGGAAGAAAGAAGCCTTCGTAGCTCTGGAATATTCGTATCTCGACGGTATTGGGAGCCCCAGAATTGTTCCAGATAGCCAAAAACGCCAGAAATATGAATAAAAAATATCTGGATCATCTACATCCAAAAACATAGGAGGCAAATGTACCTTTTTTCTTAATGAAGAAGAAAAAGAAATAAAAGAAACATTACACTTAAGTATAAATATTGAAAAAAGTGTTTTAATTATTTAAGAATATCTGTTAAGTATTATTAAATAAAATGTATATAGCTTGTATAACAAGATGTTATAGATTTATCTTATGTCCTTGAGGAAAAAAAAAATAATCTAGTCGTGCCGATGGGTTCTTTTGGGGACCCCAAGATTTTTATTTTTGTCGAATAATTCTTTTAATAAAAATCATTGCCCTTTATTGTCTGCATTTGCGAAAAAAAAATAAACAATAATATTCGCTACAGTTGCCACGCGCGCGATGTTTTTTCTCGCTCGCATCCGGTACAATGAGTCAAGTGCAAATGACACGTGGTGCGAGAGCTTAGTTATTAACTATTTTTATTAAAGTTTCAATATTGATGAAGAATTCATCAATGACTTGAAATGCTTGGGGTATCTGAGATACCCCCTTCGGACGACGTGGTTATTTTCGAGCCACCATGACGGATGGGAGATCTTACTATTATTTGAGGATATCCAATGGCTGACTAAGAAGACGATGGCTTGAATGCGTAGTCAAAGAAATGTAGATTCTAAATTTTTGATTTTTTTCGAATAACTTTTTTAATAATAATCTTAAATTTCACAAATGTTCAGTATTTATGTGAAAAAGTCTAAAGAATAAATATTATAAATATTATTGTCTGAAATTTCGGTAAAAAAAACTAAAATAACAAATCCGCTGCTGCTTCCATGGGCGCCATGGTATTTCTCACTCGCGTCCGATACGATTTGCCGAGTGCGAGTGAAACCGTGCGATTTACACGTTAGGTGAGAGCTCAGTCTATGGCGAGACATTGACGAGAGCGTTGTCATTGTCAGCGTAATATTATTTAATTAAAAAAATCCGAAATATTGACTAAATTATGAAGCATATCATATTCTATTTTTATTTATAGAATATTGAGAATGAAGAATTTATCAATACCTTGACTTGAAATACTTGGGGTCTTTGAGAGACCCCCTTCGGATGAAGCGGTTGTTTTTGAGTCG
>JAGXCT010034678.1:46994-60728 GCA_022495035.1 Philopotamus ludificatus
CTTGGTTTGATTACGAATCTTATTTATTACAAATCAAGTATAAAAATACATTTTGCAACATACAAACAAACACGGACGATGCGTATTATATAAAAATAACATGAAAAGAATATTTATGTTATTAGAAATATTCTTTAGTTTTTGTTCCTTAAATCTATCAGTGAACATTCGAGTTATTCGATTGGTTACTACTGGGTCTATTGTAATTGGGGCATTATTGAGCAAGGACTTCATTGCCTTGATTCAGAGGAATATTTAGTTTTGACTCGCCAAGAGCTTTTATCATTGTTTTTCCAAATTTGGATTATTTTCTAAATTTCATATATTTTTTGTATTTACGGTATAGATTAACTTTTGAATTTGTAATATATAATTGCTTCTATTTCTTGATTCTCGGATGAAAAAAGCTCCAAAATAAAATTGTCAAGAGAAAGAAACTCATCAGAAAAATATTCATACTTTATTTGGAAAATGAAAATGTGAGGGTTCGGAAAAGAGCGGTATCTTCTCTAATCTTCTAAGTATTTTTTGTAGAAAATCAGTTCTAATAAAGTTTGAAGTATCCCTTGAATTATTTTGGCCTCAACTTATTTGCAAAATCTTTAGAGATATAATTCGATCAAATATTATAAAAAATCAGGCTACGTGTTTATCGTAGATCAAAGAAAAGAAGCGGGACGTTACTCCACAAGGAGCAAGAGTTTCTACACACCATAAAAATAGTACCATGGACAAAAGTATCGTCTTCTGCAGACCACAATAGAGGTAAAAGTGGATGGAAGATGGTCGTTTGAAAGAAAGAAGCCTTCGTAGCTCTGGAATATTCGTATCTGGACGATATTGGGAGCTCCAGAATTGTTCCAGATAGCCAAAAATCGTCAAAAATATGAAGAAAAAAACAAAAATATGTATATTATTTACATACAAAATCATACGAAGCAAATGTACATTTTTTCTTCATGAAGAAGAAAAAGAAATAAAAGAAACATTACACTTAAGTATAAATATTGAAAAAAGTGTTTTAATTATTTAAGAATATCTGTTAAGTATTATTAAATAAAATGTATATAGCTTGTATAACAAGATGTTATAGATTTATCTTATGTCCTTGAGGAAAAAAAAAATAATCTAGTCGTGCCGATGGGTTCTTTTGGGGACCCCAAGATTTTTATTTTTGTCGAATAATTCTTTTAATAAAAATCATTGCCCTTTATTGTCTGCATTTGCGAAAAAAAAATAAACAATAATATTCGCTACAGTTGCCACGCGCGCGATGTTTTTTCTCGCTCGCATCCGGTACAATGAGCCAAGTGCAAATGACAAGTGGTGCGAGAGTTCAGTTATTAACTATTTTTATTATTAGAATAATCCATTTTTTATAATAAAAGTTTCAATATTGATGAAGAATTCATCAATGACTTGAAATGCTTGGGGTATCTGAGATCCCCCCTTCGGACGACGCGGTTTTTTTCGAGCCACCATGACAAATGGGAGATCATACTATTATTTGTGGATATCCAATGGGTGACTAAGAAGAGGACGGCTTGAATGCGTAGTTAAAGATTTGATTTTTTCGTATAACTTTTTTAATATAAATCCTAAATTTCACAAACGTTTAGTATTTATGTGAAAAAGTCTAAAGAATAAATATTATAAATATTATTGTCTGAAATTTCGGTAAAAAAAACTAAAATAACAAATCCGCTGCTGCTTCCATGGGCGCCATGGTATTTCTCACTCGCGTCCGATACGATTTGCCGAGTGCGAGTGAAACCGTGCGATTTACACGTTAGGTGAGAGCTCAGTCTATGGCGAGACATTGACGAGAGCGTTGTCATTGTCAGCGTAATATTATTTAATTAAAAAAATCCGAAATATTGACTAAATTATGAAGCATATCATATTCTATTTTTATTTATAGAATATTGAGAATGAAGAATTTATCAATACCTTGACTTGAAATACTTGGGGTCTTTGAGAGACCCCCTTCGGATGAAGCGGTTGTTTTTGAGTCGCGGTAAGTCAATTTTTTTATACATATTTATATGATGCAATGAAAAATTGTTGATTATTTAAGGATCTTTATACCATAGGCAGAATAAAGACGTATTTTTTATATTTATTTAGATGATGCCAGATATATTTTTTATTGATTTTTTAAAGTGTTAAAAAATACCGTGTTATATGAAGATTGCCTGTATATACAAGCAACTGATGTCATACTCATATCGCGATTTTAATAATGAGGCGCAGCAAATTGTGTTCGTGCTAAAATTTCGCGTGACATGTCATGCTTATTTAAAATGTTCAGAATCATGATGTCGACTAATCTGTTGTGGAATCCATATCATTTTTAAACAAATCGTGGAATTTCTCTACATAATTAAAATGGATAAAAAAGAATTCAATCGGCGAATTTGTAAATTATATTTTTTTTCGCGGATGAAAGTTGTACGTTGGCCACGCCCGCATATTTTCGCGATACAATTTTTCACGCTGTTCATCATTTTGATTTTTACATGACAGGAAGGAGGGGCGGGGTCCCGGGTCTTATCACACGGCCACGACCTCGGAACGCAATAAATTAAAAAATTCTCACGCAAACCCTTACCGGTTGGGGTGGAGTCGGCTATGGCCAAAAAAATCATTTTTCAAACCAACGATCGTGACCTTTAAACTCGCCTCAACTGTCACGGTAATGATGCCAGTCATAGACAAAGCTCGGGTCAATGATAACTTCTAAAAATCTACAGAAAACGTATCTGATCCATCCTAAAAGATTCGCATAAGTTTTATTCTATACTAAATGAATGAGTAAAATGTAAAAAGCACTTTCATTCTCTACTTAAACTTTAATTTTCCTCTTTTTCTTAAAAATTCTATAAAATATGCCCAGTGGCCAATTATATTTTTATTCTTTAAATAATAAAAAAATATTAAATTAAGCACTGGAAAATATACTATGTTCATTACAAGCGGGGAAAAATGTAATAAAACTCGAGATTAAATTTATCCCCACTACATCACTAATTTTTTCACCTATAAATTTTCCCACACGGTGGTTCATTAAGAAAATCCCCTTTCAGCTTAAGCCGGGATTGATTGCTTTAACATTTTTTTTCAGTTTAAAGTACTTTCTTTAGAAATCAATACCACACAGTTCACACTTAGCGAATCAAATAAAAAACATGTGAAATTTTCTGAAATACAATGGCGTCCAGCTCATTCAGCATTTATCTTTTTCTTTTTAGCTCTTTCAGCGTTGTTTTTTCGGAAATAGGTAAAAATATTATATAGACAAAATAAGGACATTTAGATCACCTACGAGCGAAAACAAACAAGGCACTTGAAGAAGAAGAGTTGTAACATGGAGGACAACCATCGCAACCCTGGTCATAGGGTTGATTCAGACCATGTCTCTGCTAGAGTTCGCAAGGTGGATGGAAGACGCCTAGAACCGGTGGAAATCGCGTAGTGTCCTCCAGATCTCTTCGGATCAAGGGCGCATTCAAATTGATTGAATTATTACATAAAGTAAGGAACGTTGTAAAACTTCCAAATATTATTTATCCTGAGTAGGAAGAACTCATTGAACAGTATCTGGTTGAAATCAAAGAGAATAGTGCACAGAACCTACATATTCGATTTAAGCTGATGAGCTTTTTTAGGTCATGGTTCTTCAGGAAGATTTCATTCTGCAACTCTTGAGCAACATTTAATCCAATGGTTTCGAAACAATTTTACTGCCACAGATCTTATGTTAAAAACATTATATAACAAATTTTGACGAGGGGCATGTGCTAGGGCGTCTTTTTATTGATGTGCTAGGGCATTTATTGATATGCTAGGGCGTCGAAAACGCTCTTCATTTTTAATGTCATCAAGGCCCTATTAGAAGAATTAGTTATAATTTTATTTATAAAAGACTCGCCAAAATCAACATACTATATATATTGGATTGAATATTTTTTTATCCATTTTTTCCAAGTCAAAAACCATGGACAGGTGAAATCTTTAGGGCAGCTATATACCAATCCAACAAAAAATATGTTTTTTTGCTTATATTTTAACACTAAACAGACCGGATACTGATTAATAAGTTTTTGAACTACGATCACTATCGGCCGGAGACTGATTAATCGGTTTTTTGAGCGCAATATTTATCAGCCGCACGTTTATTTATTTAAATACAAACACTAACAAAATTTAAGGGCAGTTTGAACTCAACTTATTTAAATTTTATATATGTGTTATATAATCTATTTAATTTAAGGCGTATATGATATAGAAAATAAGATATTAAATACATATTAGAAAATAAGACAATCGCGTCGTCCAAAGGAGGTCTATCAGAGACCCCAAGCAGTGACATTTTTTTCGATGTGTCGCTGTTGCAGAATGAGCTTCACACGACACCTTTCAGCACATCATACCGGATGCGAGTGAGAAAAAACAGACATTGATTATTTATAATTTTTATTCTTTAGGCATTTTTAGGCAAATACAAACAGTTTCCGACATGTAGGATTTATATTAACACATTGCCTACGGGGGACGTGGATTCCACGTCAAAAGCGTATTTGTGTATGTCCGGGGCGCGCATAACACACGCTAGCCGACACTACGCGTTTGATCGGTTGCAATTTTTACAACGGTTAGTCTTTTTTAAATATTTTTTTGGTTAAATACTTCAGACCTTTGGGAGAATTCCGGAAAATGCGCTAAGTGCATATAAAACCGTTTATAAGAAATATTTTATGGCTGTTTTACAAGGAGTGTAATTTATTTAGGAATTGATTGCTTTATTTGATGTTTCATTTAAGAATTTATTTATTACTCATGTATTGTTTTTATTTAAATATTTTCTCATTGGTAGAATGTTTTATTTTTGATGAATAAATTCTTACTGGTGTGATATCGTAATTATTCTCTTCAATTTATGACGTTCCTCAACATTCGGGGCTATAAAAACAGCTGTTATGGATATTAATAATTATGGCCTATCCAGCGACAGGGCTTATAAACTTAAAATTTTAAAAGCACAAACATTCGATATAAATATTTAAAATTTACCAAGACCATTTTCAAACCATGTTTTATATAAAAAAAAAAAAATTAAGCCCGTTCCCAAATTATTTGATGACTCCTGCTGTGGGATATAAATTATTTTTTTTACAAGAACTATCCAGCAAATGTTGAAGTTCAAGTAATTTAATTTTCGGCTCAATATTTTGATTAATAAAAGAGTAATGATTTTTTTTGTAAAAGACGAATGCGCCCCAATGTGTTAAAAGTGCTATTCGAAAAAAAAATCGAAAACTTTGTGTTCCTCTACAGACCCCATCGGCACGGCTTGAGTTAAAGCGTTTGTGATTTTACCCGATTTTAATTTGCAGTTATTTTTATATTTATACAAATACGTATTTCCGCTGGCGTTTCGCAATTAGTTTTAGAAACATATTGCAGCCGATTGACTGTTAAACAGTTCAAAAGAAAAAATAATTGTTTTTGATACAGCATCCGTCGAAGCAACAAATGGCATATAAACTCGAATTTATTCGCTACCCTTGTGCAAATGAGGCATCTTACTCTACATGGGTCACCGAAACTCCTTAATAAAATCCCCGAACGGTCCTATCAAACTTCGACCCGACCGATCAATGGATTATTTGACAATAACAGCGTAATTAAACTGTTATATCACGATACAAGTCATTTTTTTGGAACGTGACCCGTCCCTATTTTTTAAGGCAAACACTAGGCTTTGTTGCCGTCGAAAGGTTATTGTGTTTAGGGCCAAGACCGATGTTTCTAATGTCCCGTGTTATGATGGCCTTTGTCCCGATGGCGATATGGTCTATGTGCATAGGAGCGGGTCGGAGGTCGACCCGTTCTGCATGTCGGCAAATGTTGTGATATCCGACACTTCGCCGTGCTGAAATAATACGAAAATTATTTCGGGAATTCGTCGAATAATCAGCTTACCGGCTTAATAATATAATTATGTAACTTTTGTCTCGAGTTTAAATTAAATTTCAGGGTATTTTCGTTGAAGAAGTGTTGTACGGCGCGAATCAGTCGGGAATACGGCTGATGTTAATTAATTACATATTATTAATATCAAATCTTATGGGGCTATGCAAAAAGTTTCCAGTGTGGTGTACCCATCGAATATTTGTACGCATTAATTAAGATGAAATTAATAAGAACATGACTTTTATTACTTCTCGCTAAGCGAAATATAATAAATCATAAAAGAAAATGTGTTTATCGGGAATTATTCATCACATAAGATGATCGTATATAGATAGATCAATAGTTATTTGTATAGTTTGGAGCTAATGGGTGTGTGTGTGTCGATTGATGAGTTGATGATGCGTTGACTTATGCTTAACATTTCCCGGTCCCTTACGAAATGTATACTAAATTAATGGTAAGCACAGTATACATTTCGAAAGGAACTGAGAACCAGAAAAGCTTTATTAAATATTTATATTTATCTGGAATATAAATTATTTTATACAGAAAATTGCCTACTTATGAGGAATTTTAATTGATTTTTACGATTCTACCTCAAATTTTAAAAAGTATTTAGTTTTGTGTATAGAAAAATCGATATAGGAAAATTTGGGAAATTTAATTACACGTGTAAAATTAAAAACAGAGTCATTAAAATCCGAGTATTCGATAGAGTAAGCACTGCGTGTCGTTGATTTAAGGAGTGTTCTTAAATTTTTACATAAAACTATTATGAGAAATACAACTAGCGATAAAAAATTTTGCGAAATATTTTTAATTTTTGAATAAAACTATTTTTATTGCCTAATTTAATAATTAAATACGTATGAAAATTATTTTCATCATATTCACGATAAATAACAATTTGTATGATTTATTTTTATTATATTAAATTAATTAATTAATGATAAATAGACATAAAACTATTCTAAAATTATTAAAATGTATAATATCTGAATATTATGATTTTGCTTGATAGATACGTGCTCTAAATTTTCCAAGGTTAAAAAAACGCGCTTAGAAGAAGCAGTTGATTTATTGATTAAATTTTGCCAGATGGTTTTCATTATCACTTAAATAAATACATTAAACATTTTTAGTTACTGTATGAGTTTAGGCTTTACTAAAAAGTCATCATATATAGCTTATATTAATTTATATATCTGATATAGGCATGTATTGTTAATATATACTGGATGAAGCAAAAAATGACAGTAGATTCTTCTTAACTGGGACGCCCATTAATTGGGCCAAATCGCGAAGACCAAATAATGAAACTAATAGTTATATACTTTGGTTATCTGGGACACCATTCCGTTTAATTGGGACAGTAAATTTCATAATTTAAATACAAATCTGTAATACAACATATTTTATTAAGCCTAAAAATGTATTGCAGGAATACAGTGTTATTTAATGTAATCTTGAAGAAAAACGGATGTTGGGTTTCCGTTATTATCTATTTCAAGATCTGCAATTCTAGAAAAGCGTATGACGGATCAATGAATTCCTGTAAATACATATTTTCTTAAGGTATAAATGTTCAAATGAAAATTTATATTAAATTAAATAACAAATAGAAAAATATGGAGTAGATTAAACTCATTTGGAACTCTTAAAATGATACTTTTAGTGATTTTAAAAGATAAAAAATCAAGATCATGACAGAAATAAGATCATCCTGTTAATTATTAGTCAAAATGGGGCATGGATAAACAGATTTTTTTTTATATACTAGATGTGATAGATTTTCTGAAATGTAAGATGTTGGGACATAAAGTAGTGTTGTTTTTAGATCATAAATTAACCTATCCATCACGGCGGTTCAAACACAACCACGTCGTTCAAAGGTATCTATGTATCGTGGAAAATAGACCCCTAGCATTTCATTGACGAATTCTTCATCAATATCTTGACATTTTACTTAAAACTGGATTATTCTAAGAATAAAAATAGTTACTCATGATATGCTTTATAATTTGGGTTTTTTAACTAATCAATATGACGCGTATATGACAACGCTTTGGCACATCATACAGGATGCGAGCGAGAAAAAACATCGCGGGCGTGATCACATCAGCGAATATTGTTGTTTTTATTATTTTTTTCGTAATTGCACACAATTAAATTAATCTTAAAAAATACAAAAAGTTTGTGATATGTCGGATTTATATTTAAAGAGTTATTCGAGAAAAATCAAAAACTTAGGGTACCAAATATACCCCATCGGTACGGCTAGGTTAATTAAATAATGCTGTTTTTCATTCAAATGATTGCATATAGGAAACAGACGGGGGATTTTTGCTAGCTTTTAATATTACTCCTCTAATTTAACCCATTGTTAAAGTGATTATTTCTTTAAAGAGCCGCTCTAGCCTTCGAAATCCTTTGTAATGAAATTATGATTTGTTTAAATAAAATACTAGTACTAGACTATAGTCTAAGTATGTGAGCTATTGGAAAATAAAATGTTTTGCAAAAGTCAAATTCAAAATAAAATTAAATATATTCTTCTAAACAAACCAAAATTACAAATTTTCTTAATTATTGGTTATATGCATTACATCTATTTCTATTTTATTACATTAGTAGCTAATGTTATTTTTTTTGGTAATTTTATTTATTTTATTTTGTATATACAGGAGGTCTCAGATATTGTACATACAGGTGCTAATTACTTGAATTTACTACAAGTATCTGTTTAACCACACATTCGTGAGGACTTTGATGAAGATGGCGATTTAATTCCAATAGGACGGAGGATCTCTCTACTCTCAACGTGATTTAAGAGCATATCTTGATGAAAATCATCCAAACAGATAACTTGGACAAGAAGGTCTTATAGGATACTCTGCCTGTTTTCCAGATCTGACACCACTGGACATTTCCTTGTGGGGATAACTTGAATATAAAGTCTACCCCAGAAAGCTGACGATACTAGAAGAATTAAAAGCGAAAACTGAGTAAGAATGCTCTACAACAGAGGTTCCCAATCTTTTTCGGTTTACGGCTCCATTAAATACATCAGATTTTTCCGCAGCTCCCTTAACACATCAGATTTTATTAAAAAATTTTGACCTTCTTGAGACTTTTGACCTTATTTGGGAAATCAATTTGTAATTAATTTATGAATCCCTGCTCTACAACACCAAGTGAATTTTTCTTTGAAGTTTGTGAATCAATAGCCGGTAATAATTTTGAACAGAGAAAATGTAATACATTTTAGGTTGATTCTTTTGCGATATAACAATTAATTACAAGTTTTAATCATTCATACCGTGTATACATTTTTTGTGACACCTGTATGTACCTTAAATATTGTGTACTTTCGATAATATAATTTTTCAACTATTTTAATAAGTTTAGAAATGTATATTATTATTATTTTTACAATTGCAATCTAAACTACGCGTATTTAGGCCAGCCGCTTACTTGGGACTATATTTTTGGATTCACTAGGAAAGAAAACCCTAATATGTTGACCAATAATTAGTCTAGTCTCGATACTTTTGCTCCTCTTCCTTCCTCATAAGGGAAACCTTTCTCTGAGGAGGTCTATCCAGAACCACTTGTGACTTTCTACTTGAAACTCGGTTTGGGGCATATACAGTGGAACCTCTCTTAACGAGCACCTCGCATAACGAGTAATTCGCATACGAGCAAAAAAAAATGTGAAAAAATTGCTCCCTTAACGAGCGAAATTTCGCATAACGAGTGACGCAGAAAGGGGAAGTTATAAAATAGAGTTTGGAGGAAGAGGAAGTAGCAGAGAAACAATTTTCTGACGCAATAAGAGAAATGCTGAAAGCATGGGAAACTGTTTCATCGTACATTGAGAAGCATCATCCTAATAAGGAGGTGGCTATGCGTGCTACAAACATATTCAATGATAACGCTGTGTCACATTTTCACCAAATTTTAAAGAGTCGGCTAAAACAAATGTCTCTAGACAGCTTTCCAGTAAAAAAAATATAATTATTTGTCATAAATTAATAAATAATAAGCTAGTTTCGATTTTTAAAAAAGTTTTTATCCAGGTTGTTACGATCTTTAACAATTTATAAGCAAGTGATTTTATTTCGCATGGAAGGCATTATCGTGTTTTATATTGATTTATATGAGAAAATTAGTTTCGCTTAACGAGTGTTTTCACACAACGAGCAAGATTCTGGAACGAATTATGCTCGTTATGAGAGGTTACAATGTATGTGTTTGTGTGTAGTCACTCGCTACTTGTCACTTGTGATTCGTTATAAGCAGATAATGCCTCGAAGGAAGACTGAGAAGAGGAAAACGAATACTGAGGCAAACCCCCTCCCACTTGCCTGGACACAGTCGGTAGGGTAACTTCCAATACAAACAGGGTAGAGGATAAATATCAAATGCCAGCAATGGCCAAGAGAGGGAAACTCGAAATGCTGAAAAAACCGCATACCAAGACGGCTTGAGTCCCCGCGGTATGGACACAAAAGGTTAGCCCTCAAGTCACGTGTGAGACTCTCATTCGAGAGTCAGGTAAGGCTCATACCCTCAGCAAGTGAGAGCCTTGTTGATGGCAAATAATGATGATGATGAGGCATTATTTTAATACATTTAGAAATGTATATTATTATTAATTTTACGATTGCAGTCTCAACTACTTTAAAGTCTTAATTATATTGCAAAGAAAACTAGAGTAATGATGAATGTCACGAGGTACTAATTGAGATGTATGTATTACAACTGCAATGCGGATCAAAGCATTTGGCAAACTGAAGAATAAAGATGATAATTTTCATGATTTGCAGGATAAACTGTCGTTTAATAAAATCTGAGGGCCGGTTTTGCGGCAAATTAAAATAGCGTATCGATAAAATCGTATGATTATTAATTTTAGTTAGCGATGTTCACAATTACGCCGTGGCCTGTGACATGACACGCTACACGACACGTGACGCAATCACACCTCGGCGACACAGGTGGGCAAGCGGCACGGGGCCCATGATTGATAACTTCTGTCACGGCTCGCGGGCCCATCATCCTCCGCCGCTATTGTGAGGGGCGGTCGTTAATGGAATTAAATTCCCGACAAGGACAGTTGCCCTAGTTGCCGGCCCTGTTCCAGTCGACGACGACTGTTTTGTCGTTTTATTTATTTTTTTCCAGCGACATTCTCATTTAGCAATGATGTCGTTTCGACATGAAATATCTACGGTGGCTCCGCGATTTTATTTCGAGAGTATCGCCATTGTTTTCCGATAGGCTCCGAATGATACCGATGACGCAACAAAAGTCGCAAATAAAATGTGATCGATTGGAAATTTTCAATTTTGCAACATTTGCAAAAGAAATTTAACAAGCGTCGCGTCATAAAATATGGCCAAAGTAATCTTATTGGCGATGCTTCAAATATTATTTGATAAAACGTTCAACTATCCGAGTACCGACCAACTTTTCCATCACCGGAAAATTTTCAACACGGCGGAAGATGAAAAGTTATAGAATGCGATTAACTTTAAACTGCATCGAAAGTAATTTTAATTGAACTAAACCGTCCAGTTTAGCTAAATCGAGTATCAAAAACGATTCCTAATAACATTGATTAGGTTCTGGGATTTGTTACGCATGAATAAATATTAAATTTTAGACGGAGCTAATATCGGAACCCTTTTCGATTTCTATTGGTGATAATGTCCGAGACACATCTGCTTTAAAATCGGTTTGACCCAGTTTGCAGAGTTTAATTCGCCACAACAAGTTTCGTCCACCATTATAAACGGTATCATCCTTCATCTTGTCAGATTTTTGCAGCCGTAGGATTTCTCTTTAAAAGAGATATTGCAACTTAAGTGCAATATCCCCGCCGCCATAAACAATGTCCAAGGAAAGCTCACTTATTCACAACTTTCGGCGCTTTATGAATTTTATTTTGTTTAATTTAAATAAATTATCCCCATCGCACAGTGTGGTAATTGTGAACGCAACTTTTGTTGCGAAGTATGTTGGAATTATACCGGATCATGTGTAACTAAAAGGTTATGGGATAATGGCGGTGGATAATGTATCCCATGTTTGTAGTATAAAATGGTTTAAATTTTATAATTAAATCTGAGAAAATGTTTTGGCTGCCATTAAATATAAGTTTGGATTTTTGAAGTTTGAAAAAAAACAAACGTTGCATAAAAAAATATAAAATCACTTTCCTCAATATAATCTTCGATTCTAGTTGTACCGTCTAGCAAAAAAAAAAGCTTAAGACTATAGAAATTTTTCTAGTTCAAATCATTTATGGATTTAAGTAAAGCTAATGTAAAAAAAATATGTGTATTATTCTGTGGTCTAACAACTGTTAGAATCATTATATATTACCAGGAAAATCTTTTCCTATTTACTTTCTATGAATATTATATGATTTCATGCATTTAAAAGTGCAGTTCCCAAGCATTACTTATTACAGCAGAGTGGAAAAATATCCTTGTTGCATCACGAGCAACAATAAGAAGCTTTTCTTTTTATTTTAAATGATATTGTAGGTCACATAAAAAATACACGAATCTAATATTAATTCTTATACTCTAATATTCTATACATAATAAGTTTCAATTTTATCGGTAATTTAGTATTAACGTTAAATTTTAGATTAATTATTGTTTTTTGACGTATTTAACCTAACCGTGCCGATGAGGTATATAAAGAACCCCAAGTTTTTGATTTTTCATGAAAAGAAATAGTAAAGAATAAATATTATAATAATAATTGTATTTTATTGTCTGGAATTGCAAAAAACAAAAAATTCGCTTCTGTGGTGATTTTTCTCGCTTGCATCCAGGACGATGTGCGGAGTGCAAGTGACATGTGCTGTTAGAGCTCAGTCTGCGGAGAGAAATCTCCGTGAGCGCTGTAATTTGAGTGTCATATTGATTAGTAACTATGTTAATTCATCATTATCTTGACTTGAAATGCTTGGGGTATCCGAGAGACCCCTTTCGATTGATGCGATACTTTTCGAGCCGCCGTGACGGATGGTTAATTTTATCTAAGATGTGACCATTCATTTTTAATGATAAAGTTATTCCTTCCTAAACTTTGAAAATAATATAAATCGATTTTGAAACTATGTGATAATATTGATATATATTTCTGACTACTTGAAGATTTTTTTAAATATTTATTAGTAAAAATAGAAAAAAAAACATACTCTAAACCTATTTATAAAGATCTGTCTTTAATGACATATATTTTTAATTTTTTCTTAGGATAATATAAATTGACTCTTAATAAATTATGAAAATGTTTCATGTTTCAACAAGAAATCCATTTTTCCCGTTTTTATTTTACCACAATTTAAGTCTAAAATATTTAAAATCAATTCAGAAGACATTTGAAGTTGTGGAAAAGTCTCCGATGAAGATGAAGTAAAATCGATCCATCAGAATCCAGAAAAGAAGACGCTGTGAATTTTTTAGAGTAAAAACAAAAATGCACTACTAACCGATTTGTCCCGTTTTCTCTCTAAATACGTTTTTTTGTCAGTCCCTTTAAAAATATAATTTCACTGAAATTATTTTTGAATTTAAAAAAAAAAAAATATGAAAATGCGGTAGGAACGATATGAAAGATTAATATTAAAAATTTAATAGTTTAACTGTCTTAAGGTTCCATATTCCACGCGGTCACCCTCATAAGTCATTAAGTCACGCGAAACTACGGACATTCATTAAAAAGTGTGTTATTTAC
>JAGXCT010034679.1:0-63786 GCA_022495035.1 Philopotamus ludificatus
AACGCATATTAGGTCACGATTCGCCCCGTAAGCAATGTGTTAATAAACAATAACCTTGGTGCTTACATCAGCTCGAACGCAAGTTCGGAAATAGAAATCAATGTTAGGATTGAAATGGCGAGAAATGCTTTTATCAAAATGAAAAACATATTATTTTGTCGCAGACTCTCCTTAAAAATCTGACTTCGAATTCTATGGAGCTACATGTGGTCTATACTTGTATATGATTGCGAGACGTAGACGTTAGTGGTGAAAAATAACCGGCTGGAAGCGTTTGAAATGTGGAGAATGAGTACTGACTTTTAAATATATATGAAAAAACAAAACGTTGTAAAAGTTACAACCGATCAAACGCGTAGTGTCGGCTAGCGTGTGATGTGCGCGCCCCGGACGTACGCAGAAACGCGATCGAGTGAAGTCCACGTCTCCCCGTAGATAATGAGTTAAAAACCATAAATACAATTATTTACATTCGTTAATCCTTAATAATGTGGATTGGAATTTTCGGTGGTTATAAGCCTTATTTGTCAGTGGATTTATTTTATTGGTTTTTTTTAATATCATTTAACGCCTAAAATAAGGTCTCATTAAAATACGTAAAAGAATAATTGTGATAAAATTTTTCGCTAAATTCCAGGAAGCTGAAAGTGCAATTGGGAATTATTAAATCTTTGGTTTAGAATAACTATATGTATGTACGATGTTTGATAAAATTTCAGAGTGGTCCTCATCAGTTACGTCATGCACCTGCAAGAGCTCCTTAAATATTTAAAGGAATCTAAAACGCTATTTACCTCCTTCAGATATGTTGAAACGTTTCCATGATATTTTTCTTCGTCGAAAATTTAACAAAGTTGCCAAGGATGAGGTGAATCGATTACCGTGGCCGAGTTTGTTATTTTCCATTGTAATTGTAGCTGATAAGAAAACAACATAATTAATTTACCATTTATGCCATTATTTAAATTTCCTCCTTTTTTTTGCTATATATTCCATAGAAACGATCGTTTGGCAATCGTTAGATTTTCTGACGTACCTCAAGATTTTTTTTTTCGTACATAAAAGCTCGACATTACGCAGCTTAAGTATCGCTGATGTAGACATAATTTTTTGATGAGATCATTACTCGATTAACCGTTTTAACACTATTCCTTATCGATTATACGAACAGAGACCGAATCACGCAAATTGTCGAGGCTCGATTTCTCAGTTTGATTAAGGCCACTTATTAGCAGGAGTGTTCTTCGAGACGATGATGGCTGTAATTTATCAGCAGATTGGCTGTCGGAAGTATTGCGTGGCTCTACCAACTCAGCTATAGTCGGTTCCATTAGCCGAGTCATCAAACCGAGCCACAGGTAGTCAACTACGAAACATATACGAAGTTTACAGGTTATAACCCTGAAATAAATTGAACATAAGTCAGTAGCATTATTCTGAAATGGACAGACGTTCAACCAAACTTTGTATTGGTTTCAGGAAAATTAATCATTTTAATTGCATCAGTAATGCATGAGACATACACGCAGGTATTAAAATACCTGACACATTTAATACGTGCATTGCGAAACTGCATGTATCTTTGTCTCCGCTGATATATTATAATCTATTTTCTTCTGAATCATTCGTATGTGTGTATTAGTACGTACATGTAATATAAATAAACTGGCATCTTATCAATTTTCATAATACATCTCGCGCCTAGTGCGAAATAAGTGAAATAAATGAAAGCTCACCTTGTATTTGTACAATTTATCTACAAGGTCACCTTGGATCAAATGTTTACTCGGCGTATACATATGGAAAATTCACCAACACGAAGCACAGATTTAATATTGTATTTTTATTAGTTATTATACATTTGCTTTTAAAATATTTTCCGTTGCTTCATTATCGAAACTTTTCACGCCTCCTGTTTTCATTCACGGCGAAATTCTTGGCTGAAAGCATTTCATTTTGTGAATGAACCCGAGGCACCTCAATAAAAATTTATAAACCTTATTACCATTCTAGACACGCCCTACGCGTAGTCTGAGGAAAGACCGTCAAAACCTCTAGGCCTCAAAATCTTTTTTTTTATTCATGTTTGTTTAGTGCTTGCGACACACGCTCAGATGGAATCCATTAAAGTTTAGTTTTCGCTTTAATGATTGTACATAATACATTGAAATGCTCTAATAAATACACATGTTTTGAAAATAGATCGCGTTGCCGCTGAGAGCTCTAGTTTTGTATTACTGAAATGAAGCAAAACGCCCCTGTGTTTTAAAATCAGATTATTATGTAGCTAATGAGACTACTCGTGTAAACCAAACTTGTGCATCTGGGGATATTATGAGTTAACCAACAATTTAATTGGAAAATATGGAGCTTAGTACACGGTGAAAACTGTTAAAGTTTTATTAACAAATTTAAATTATGTTTTTTGGAATTTAAATATATCGTAAGCATATTCATAATAACTTATCTAATATTCAAACTTTAAATCTTTATCAATGTATTTATTAAAATGTTAATGAGAAATGTAAACCTCATCGTACTATCGTCATATTTTATGGATAAAAAAGCTCGACTTAACTGATTATAAAGGATTTTCTAGAGATTAATAATTGTCTCGTTAATAATAATATTTTTATTTAAACAGTTAAGCAATAATGTTTAGAAATATGCCTGTCCTAAAACGTTTAAGCCTATGTTAAGGCCTAATCCTGTTCAGTGCTTCAAATTATTTGTTTTAATTAATATACCAGATTATCCAAAATGTTATATGAATACCTTAAAAAAATACCAGTGGAGTATACATTATTAAGCTTTTATTGGATCACAAATATAATTTTATTGTTAACTTATCCATCACGGCGGCTTGAAAACAACCGCTTCGTCCGAAGGGGTCTCTCAGATACCCCAAGCTGTTCAAGTCGAGATATTGAAGAATTTTTCATTTTTCTTAAAAATTAATTATTCTAAGAATAAAAACAGCTATTCATGAATTTGGTCGATACTTTGGATTCTTCAACTAATCAATATGACGCGTAGATGACATGCGCACTCTGTGATGTCTCGCCGCCGACTGAGCTCAGTCGCACGGTATCACTCGCACTCGCCATGCCACATCACCACAATAAACGATAATGATTATTTATAATATTTACTTTTTAGTCTTTTTTTAGATAAATATAAGAAGTTTGTAACATGTAGGATTTATACTAAAATGTAATATTTCATAAAGATTGTGTTTGTTTTGTTGCCATCTTCTTCTAACACATTTTATTTCGGCCACACTACACGTAAACGAACCTGAAAAAATATTAACGATCGTTTCAGTTTTTTTCAGTGAAATCATGCGTCAGGCGACTTCTACGAATAAATAAAACATATCAGTCGTTTCTTACTTACTGTTTCCACCACAACACGCACTAGGCGACCTGGTTATTGTTGATTACTTACTTTTGTACCCAGGATGAAGCTGTGTCAGACCGGTCCGAAACAGTTCCATCCCTTGCCATCCACCCACACAGCATATATCGTGTTGGGGCCGGTTCAATCTGAGCAACAAAAGCGTTTTGTTTTTGAAACGCGTGATGTTTAAATATAATGCTAAAAATTCATAAGAAAAGGGAAAAGAAAGATGGAGAGTGGCTTTGCATAACTCTCTGAAAGTCGATGCGAAGCAAACCAATGTCCTGTTGCAAATTACACCGCTGACCAGGTCCATATGTCCGAAAAGGCCCTCCACCGGGGATTAAACTCTTTAGGTTTAGCCTTGAAGTTGCCGTGGCCAGTCAGGAATATTCTGACCCAGAGGTCAGAGAAGAACCAGCTACATTTAAGCCTGGGTCTGATATCCTGAAAGAAGAGATAAGTGGTCCGCCTTTTAGGGCAGGAATCCCACATCTCCTGCCACTGATTAAGAGCCGATTCGCGGACGCGTGATTTTAAAGTTGCCAAAAATTCGCCCTCGATTGGGAAAATTGTAAAATTGTCTCGATAAAAGGATTCTGTTGGGATGTAAAGGGTTAAAGTGACCGTATTCATCCAGCAATATACCCAGGAAGTATACTGATTGACACATTTAAACTTTCTTGTTATTAAAAGTAAAATGGGCAGGACTTGAAGGACTGAGTCTACCCTTGAGGAGGATTGCTTCAGTCTTGTTTAGAGCGAATGAAAGCTGATTGGCTTGGCCCCATTCTGAAATAACTTAAAGTGTTATATCGGCTTTGCTCTCCAGCAAGACTCGAGAGCCAGCCTCGACAACCAAGGTAAATGTCATCAGCATATGCAATAATGGGGTAGTCCATCGGTAAAATATTTTTTAGTAGATCGTCATATCGTCATTCCACAACAAAGGTCCCAAACACAGACCCTTTCAGACATCCAATTGAAGTTGGTCGACGAATTATCGAGCATCCGGCTTGCAAAATTACGCTACGGTTACAGAAGTAGCTGTGGATAAGGCTGTATTAAATATTTGGGATATCTCACAAGCCCTAAGTTTTGCGAGTATCATTGACTTCGGTGTTATCGTTAAGGGCTCCCTCAAGAGGCCGCCGCTTGTTGGCTTCCCCGACAGAATCAATTTTTCCATTAAACCAGCGGGTCGATTCCTAGGTGTCACACTAGATGGCAACCTGGATATGTTGACTAACACGAATCAAATTGTTGAGAAAGCCAAACACTCTATAGGTTGTTTCAACTGTGTGGCGGGAGCGGACTGGAGATTACGTTACTCCATGATGAGACGGTACTATATGTGCATCTTTATACCCGTCGTAACATACGCCAGTAATTTTTAAGCCCACCGGGCTAGTTTATCTCTGGTTCGGAGACGCCTTCTTTTGGACCAAAGACTGCCGCTTATAGCGCTGACCAGGGTCCATAGGACTGCCTCTACAGCGGTTCTGTCGGTCCTTGCCGACGTTGTGCCTTCAACTTGGAGCTCCAGATCCGGGCTGTGGGCTGGTTGATCCCTCGTGGCTATTGAGCACGTCTTGGGGACCAGGTCATGCTTTGGACCAAGCCGCACTCAAGAAGGGACTCCAAAATATTGCGTTAAAGATATGGTAATCCCGTTGGTCTGCTGACAGTACGAGCAGAACTGGTTTCCGGTTCTTCCCAATGTACTAGCTAGAGTTAAGCTGCATTGGTTTTATTCCTGACCATTACGTACGTTTATCACGAGTTCAACAACACGCCAATCTTCATCGTCTGGGCCTCAAGGATGACCCGGCTTGCGAGTTTTGTGACTCCAATGAACAATCATCGGAACACATTCTTTGGGAATGTCCGGAGTTTTCTTATGAAAGAGAGACTATGCTCAATGTAGTGAGGCGGTCCCCTTGCCCCGTCTGTCATTAGGACCTTGTCTCCTCCGTCCCTGCTTACAGGGCTTTTATGATTTACGCCAGCCAGGTCAGAGCGAGATTCTCCTCCCTTTACATATTACCATCCCTTCTTAGGTGTAGGTCGCCTATATTTTAATGGGGTATTTAGATGCGTTGTGTATTTAGATGATTAGTTGCCACGATAGCTCGTCAGAGGTAGTCTACATTTAGACTCACTGTACGGCGGGTCCTCCAGGAAAACCTCAGCCATATTTTGTTATTATTTATAATACTTTTGTAATAATATAGATTTTAATTATTTATAATGCAGATATGGTAAATAATTGTAGTTGAAAGTGCATGGTTGATAAATTGCGCCTTGGAAATCGACAAAAACTTGCATTTGGATGCATTTACACATGGGAGAATCATCTGAATGTAGCTTATAGCTGATTACAGTCAGCCCTCTCATAAAGCTTCTTCGTAATAGCTGTTTTCTTCAAAATCTCTTGTCAACCAAAGGGTATTGATCATTAATTCGCTCGGTAATATATTATATATTTACGAAATATGTATTTTGTATTATAATGGTTAATTTTTTCGTTTAATCCAAAATATTTAGATCCAGAAGTTTTTTGATGATATACGTAGGACGGATTGTCTGCATAAAATTGCAGTGTCGTCTACATAAAGATCAATAGATATGTCTTAATAATTTATTAAGAAATAAGTCATGAAGAGATTATTTTTTTAAAAATAAATAATCCATTATCCTAATGTCTCAAGGACATTGCCTTCTTCGCCGCAGTAATGTTTTATACTAAGCGCTGTTTCCATCTTATATTTTACATTTTTTTTTGTGAAATTGAGGTCGTCAGCCTCCACCCCACCCAAATTCTATCTCTGCTCAGGTAGTGGGATAAGTATTAACGATGAATTTACCATTTTTGCAAGAAATTTGAAGTTCGTCCACTACTTTCTCAATGAAACAATTAAGGCCGTTTAAAATCATACACTCGCCGAATTAACAGTCTCTATTTGTTCTGTGCCATTTTGTCATAATCGCGAGTCTACCCTCTATTGTTATCCACGTCCATTGTTCCACAAGACCATGGAGAAGCGCCATTGTTTCGCCATCGGAGGTGTCGGGCCCTGCTACAACTTTGCGTTGATCCCCTGGCCATTGTTGGCTTCGGCCGGCTTTGCCGTGCCGGGCCAAAATTTGATTGAATTTATTATACGAATTAAACTAAAATAGATTACGGCCCCGCAACATTCTGCGCATATTTCAGGGGTAAAAGTAACACAGGGTGTTTCGCAAAAAATAAAAATAAAAATAAAATGAAAGACGATCGATACATTTTCTGGCTGAGGCATTTATTTTACATATATATTCATATTTTTGATGTTGATTTTTTCCATTATCAATAATAATAAGTATAATTGTTATTACATTTAATTATTTAATACATTTCAGTTGACTTAAATTCAGATTATTACATTAATACTTTTATACTTTCCCAAACATAGCAACACCTCACATATTTTTTTCCCTCTATATGTACGCATGTATACATACATACATATACATATATACGGAATTATGGTAGTAGGTAATGAATTCCATTCAAAAATATTACAAAAATATCATGGAAACGTCGCACCGCGTAAAGTGCGATCCGAAAATAAAAAAAAAAAACGATTCACCCAACGTCCATCATTTGGAATATTAAACGCGGAATATTAAAAATTACAACAATTACAAATATAATATCTGATACATACATTTTTCTTTCATTACAGAATATATTGAAAAAATATAACGAAATTTTTTTACAATTTTAATCAATATATCATCTATTTCAACTCATATTCAAAATCAATCGATCATTGTAACGTGTAACAGTGTATGTACATCATAAATTTGAATCAAATCATGTCTCAAAAAAAAAATCATATCAATCACAATCAAACTATGAATTATTTATTATATACAATGATTTAAAATTATTTAAATAAAGCAATTGTGTCAATATTTTAATTAAATTATTAATGACTAGACTTATGTTTACATCATATCAACACATCTCAAGTATACAATCAGATTGTACATAGTTCCTGAAATTATTTGCATTTCGGATTATTAAAAATGAAACGATAAACATTCATAAATAGTGTAAAAAGTGAATACAAACATTATATAGTGATTACAAAATATCGTATAGAACCTTCCATAAGGCGAGACATCTTTCGTACTAACAACATTATTTTATTTTTTTAAAGTATCTAAGTAAATACAACACGAAAGGCTGAAAAATCACATCAGGAGGAATGTCTTGTGTATATATATATTTAAAAAAAACAGATATTATTCATATTTTTTCCAGAAAAAAAGCTCAATCAACAGATTTATAACATTTGTTACATGCTAACATCGAATCGGATCTCTTTATTATAAATCTCTATTCGACGCGATCAAATATTCAGATCGTATTTGATCACGCGTCGAATAAAGCTGCAATTTGGAATGCAAAACAATATTTTTAGCGCATTCGCGTCGAATAACAAAGCGTTTGCATGCAAAAATTCGATCGATTAATTAAGTACAAAGTATAAATTGGTGCATTCATATTGCATGTGCATACACTTGAACTAGCAATAACATTTATAATTTTTTTTTAATGACTAAGACGTGTGCAAAGTGCATTGTGCCACCGGGCCATCCTCAAAAATTGAATTGACCATCGGAACGAAGCATCTCACAATAGCTTGAACCTGCTGTTATTTTATTAATTTATTATTATTTATAATAAGTATTAATTAATTTTGCTATCACCATCGTGTGGTACCCTGTGTGATATCAAACGAGAAATCAATGAGCAAAACCCGCGTCGGATCCTTAATAAAATTCTTACTCTATATTGTATATAAATATATATATATATTTAATTTATATTAACATATACATTGCTTTTACAAAGATATTTAAGGTGATCTCTCATCATGTTCGATCGGCCAATCTTATTGCCATTTTACGTAATAAATAATAATAAAAAATTGAATGAAAATCAAGAAGAATGCTTCAATGGACATCACATTATCGCAGTACTGAGCGATCGCCCGGCTTTTAGGTACAGTGACATACATACAATAATTTTTATTTAAATATATTCATATATAAAAGAGAATTACTTAATTAATACAAAAGTTGTATCACACACACATATAGATGTATATTCATTAAATACGTGTTTCATTCAAATTTTCATTTCATAGTGTATGTGAAATACATCTTTGTGGCAGGATTTGATTGCAGTGCATTTCGTCCACTTGAAATATATTATCGTTTTATACACAAAATGATAATATCATTCAGAGATTTTGAATTCTTAAATTTTAATTGTATATAATTAATTAGGTTAGTATCACAATTAATTGCAGTGCATATTAACAGGCATTTAGTGCTTCAAACTTAATAAGTTTTCATATAATATATTTTATTTACAGGTACTTGCTGACAAAAACCAACAAATATAATATATTGGGGTTGGTTAATTAACGAAAAGTAAAATATATACATATTTGTATATAAGCGTTTAATAATTAATTTTAAACTACGTGAGTGCATTTCTCTATATATGCATATATTAAATAGATTGGTGTCGGTGCATCAGTGCAAAAACATTTATTAATATTAATAGCATTAAAATTAACGTATCTAGTAAATAATTTTATGTATATATATATATAAATACAAGCTCAAAATAAAATCGGTTAAACGCAGGCTATAGTATAAAATCATTGTTTGAAACGTTTCATTCATCATTTTATGTATGAGCTTGTAAATCTAGTAATATTTAATCAATGGCATCAGTCAAATACAATAAATTTGAATAAACATGCAAATTAATTCTGTAATACTGCGTTTTTTATATATTTTTTTTTATTAAATCTTGGAATAAAGCTCTGACAAATTTCATTACTCAGTGCTAGCATACAATTTTTCAATCTATCAAATGACGTTTATTTGCGTTTTCACGTGGTAATGGATTATAAAAAAAGCTCTCGCTATTAATCATCAGATTTAAGTATATATTTTTAAAGTTTCCATAGACATTTTCTAGATGCGATGCTCATCATTAGGCGAGACACATTCCATTGAACATTCCGAGAGCCTCTGAGGCGTTTCTCACTACTCAATATATTATTATTTTGCGTTATTATGAAGTGAATTTAATCATGCTGAGATAAAATCGCGATGGAGGGCGAACGGTGGCTCAGGATGGCGTCGATGTGTGATAAAATTTTTACGACGCCATCAACCGCAGCCCTGAACCGGGATTTTATTCAAAAAAATAAAATAAATAAATCAATATGTAGTTTTAAATAATACGTAAAATATATATATCATCAGAGATAGTCGGAAAATCCAGCCTCCAGGATATGTGGTCGCCACAGGAGCGTCGCATCGATCTCAATCAGCTATTCAAATCACACAATATTTTTTTAAATATCAATATCAAATCCGCCTATGAATGTTTTTCCTTATTTATATGAAAAATATCTACTTTCATAATTTAATTTAATTTTCATCTAAAAATTACACAAAATACAGACACGTACATTAATATATTAATTTATATTTTTTTTTCTCAAATTTTAATTCTTCAATAAATAGACATCTATTTTTGTTTAATAATCTATATAACTATATAAATTTTCTAATCCATCAACGCAACATACCGAGCAATGCCATTTTAATTTTTATTCGCAATCATAGCGAACTATTCGCACGTTCCACAAATTAATCACTTAAGTATAAATATATTTTTTTTTCATTTTTTTTTCTCAATGTTCATGATATAATTAATGAATAAAATGTGCAGAAAAAAATACAACGTGTTAATATATTATTTTTATAATTTAAATAATTTTTGAAATATATTTTCTCTTGATATAATAATCAATCTAATCTTACGCTATGCTATACTTAATCACTACGTGAATAAACGTGAAGGAAAAACATTCTATGACGCTCATATATTATCATTCCGAATCGATTCTCGGACCCAAATTATATAAATATATATCAAAAATTTTAATATAAATATTATATTTTTTTATGGAATAGACTTGTTATGATGTTTAACGCAGATCATTCATCACTTTAACCACGTGCCAAGTTCGCTGAATGAACTTGTTACATGTGAAGAAAAGCGAACAATACAATTGGGAATAGGAAAAATTTTATAAATGCTTTTCTCAAGAATGAATTTTCTTTACCAAAACCAGTTTTTTGCAGAGAAAATCGCACCTACGGAAACGGTCAGAGACATATATTAACGCTAAGCAACGCATGAATATTACAATAAAACGTTTTGTTTAAGATGTGATTTATATATATTTTTTTAAATAAAATAAAATATATTGTATTCGACTGATTTAATATATATTTTTTTTATGATTTAAATTGTGATTGTTTTGCATGTATTTAAATAATAAAAAATGCAAATCATATTGAATAATATTTACAAGCATATCAATCAGCTATTTATCTCGTTTTAATATCAGATATTAATTAATTATGAACTTTTAATTCGAAAGCTATGATTGAAAAAGTTCATTGAGAGTAAAAAATTAACTAAACAACTGTATATTATACACACAAGTAAAAAAGATAGACATTTTTATATATTATACGAAGTCTTATTTAATCCTATTTACATTCATAATAATTCTATGATAAATAAGTGTTATAATTCATAAGTGAAATATATGTAATCAAATAATCGGAAACATATTCGATCGAGAAATAAACAACGGAACCAATTTAATGTATAAATGGACTTATCAAATTTATTAAATTTATTACACATATATTTAAATAGAGTTATTGTTAAGTTTAACTCGATTATAGCTGCCATTTTACATGAATCATAATTATAATCGTACGTCTAAAAAATCACTTCACAATCCTCTCAATCAGTAATCATCAACACGAAATTATAATATATTATTATAAGACCGATAAAAAATAGTCTTAATTTTTTTGTCAATCGGATTTGAAGATCAACAGTGCGTACAAACCTTCACAATGATCGACAACACTTTCATCCTCCAGTAAAGTTAATTTAAATAACATTTTCTAATATTGTATTAGTAAATACAAAACAAATCAAGATTATTTTTTAGAAAAATTTACTTTTTATTCAACTATGTACCTCTCTTCTCTCATAAAGCGATATGTATTTGAAAAATATATATAATTTTATGTATCTTTTTGATGTATCATTTTAGGCCGAAATATCGTTGGTTAAAAATAATAAATACAGTTGAAAAAATAAATAGCGCTAATACGAGTATTTATTGAGAAAATCAATCGCAAATCAATAATATGTGCGTAATATAGAAAAATTGATCGAATAATTTCAGCTAGTAAGCAGTTATTTTAAATTTCTTTTCAGTCTTTCTGCGTTCTTTTTTTGTTTTTTTATTTAGTGGAAAGAATATAGAAATATACAATGTGAATCAATTTTATCAACTGCATAAATTCATTATCATTATATAATTGTTTCATAATGTACCTATCTAGTGTATCCTAAATAGAAAAAGTTTAACTATTACAAAATAAACATCTGTATTTATCTTTTTTTCACGAGACTCTGATATTTAAAAAATTTAAATATTCGGCAAAAATTAAATATTATCAAGACAATATATATTTTCACTGCATGAAATATATATTGTCTTGATAATATATATTTTCACTGCATGAAATATATATTATCAAGACAATATATATTTAGATAGAATTATAAAATATATCTAAAAATCAAAAACAAATTATATTTGAAAATTTGAATCATTTTACAGCGTATAAAAATATGTAGAAATTTTTTTACAAAAAAATACGTTTCAGAAATTGATCTTTTATTCAATAAAAATGGAATGATCTTGGAATGTCAGATTTGTTCGTCTGGTGCGCGCACAAATAATCGGGGCGGATTATTTAGACTAATCGAAAATTATCACAATGAAAAATAAAACGTGTAACGAAATCCGATGGTGCCAATGTGGTGGTTTTGTTTGTCGGTTACTTATTCGGGTTTGGTGTCGGGGGGTGAGTTGAGTAGCTATAAAGGTTGTCTGTCTCTAGAGTTAACGACCTCTTGCCCACCTCAGCAGGGCGTCAGCTAAAACGTCCAGGTGAGCCTTCGTCTGTAAACAGAATGAGAAGAAAAAATGGTTATTTAAATATTTATTAAAAGCACAATCGTGTTAAAAATGTTATCTAACTTCGCAGGGGTTTCGGCGCTAACGGGAAAAGTTTGAGTCAGCGTTTGCTAATTTGAGCGCCAAATTCGCCACATTTGAGTTTTTAAATTTTTGGCGAGTGAATGAAATATAGCTACCATCATCATTTTAACTGTTGCATAATGGCGCTTTCATTCATTACTCGCATACGGAATGATTCAATTATTTATTTTAATTTGCTTTTAAAAAATAAATCATTTGTCTTCGTGTTAGGGTCTTACCAGACTCTGGAATGGCATTGGAGGCCAAAAGCGTGAAGACTGAGAAGAGTGTATCTTTTACCATTGTTAGAATCGGATTTTAACCTCCTCACTGTGTCCAGGCAAGTAGGAGGAGGATTGTCTCGGTATTCGCTCTCTATTCTATAGGAGTCATAGCTTACATTAACCTTGTTGCGTAATAACAATCCTTTCATCATGGGAAGGACCTTTCGAAAAGAGATATTCATCTTTATTATGTATGATCTTCTCCCATCTTCCCATCTCCCATCAAATTTCAGTTTTCTATTCTAAAAGTTCTGCAAGGAACAGAAATGGTTGTCAATCAGAGCAAGATCGTAAAATAATCCTTCAAGGTATAGGGTTTTTTTTAGTTACCCTTGATATATGTGGAGTTGCAAGTTCAAGTAAAAGAATGACATCGTGACAAGTGCAAGACACAGTTTATGAGGTGTCTCTTGAAGTCTTTGCTTCTGATGAAGTGTGTATCTGCAGTAATCTTTAACCCTTTCTATTCTGTCCACTTTTAGTCGTATCTATGAGTTAATCTCAATATATTATTTATAAATTTATCAAAAGAGATATTCATTGGGAAAACGAATAAATAGCATTTAAAGGGTTTGATCTTATATATGATTAAAAAAAGACATTATTTTTTTGACATTAAATAAAAAAAATTGTTTGCTAAAAAATCTTTTGGGCCAATACGTCTGGTCAACGGAGTGGAAAAGTTTAAGCTTAATTTTAACAACTCATGATGGATAATACTCAATGATACCATACACACAATAAAACCTTTTTTACATGAATATTTGATTCCGGATCTTCTAGATGTGGTAAATTCTCATCAATCCATTGTGATTTGCGGACGATATAAAAAAAGCTCGATTTTTCCTCATTGAGAGCAGATTTGTGACGATTAACATGCGATCTGTTTCATTATTCCGTTCCCTAGGATTCAGAGGTACTCATATATATTTTTTTTCATTTCATGTCTCCAGAATAAAACTTCACAATCCAATTTGGCAACAGACCTATTAGTTATTAGTCCTTTACCATATATACTGCATATTTTTCAGCTGTCATCGTAGTACTTATTATCTTGTTTTAACTCCCAAAGGATCACACGACATAAACGTACTTTTTGACTCTTCATTTTAAGGGTTAAAACATCGCTTTAGCGTAATATAAACTACATAAAACATATGTCAAATGGTGAATATAACCTTTTCTATTTAATAAAAGTCGTCAGTCCTTCTTTTTGAGTCAATGTCTCTCTCATGTCTGAGGATCGTGACGATTCTTGTTTTGAATCTTCTTGATTTTGGCTCTCCAGGATCCTCTGCAATCCGCATCTCGCATCACAGCTACTATGATCGAGTCCTTGTACGTTTCCAATCGCGACGAGCTTCTCCATGTTATCGTTTCTTCTAGCGGAATGTCCAAAATATCGAAGAATTCTTTTGCAGTAGAAAATCCGTCATCTTTGTCGTTCCCCATTTCTTTTCGTCTTATTTGCTCAAATTTCCATCGAGTCCATAAACTGTGTCCATAAGCTATGGAATATTATCTACACTTGTTTCTTCTTATAGTCATATATTGTACTAATAGTCTCGAAATGTTGTCATGTATGTATCTTAAAATTTGGCAACGAATAGTGAAGCAAATCGATGGGAAATTTTCTACGAAGTTCAAATCGAGAAGAATGTTAGCACGTTTCCTAGATCATGGAATTCAGAGAATGTGGCGCCAATACCACATCATATTTCATATTTCATCTCGTATTAATTTAGTTCCAAACTTTGATTATCTACAAAAATATTAAAAATAATTGTTCTAACTGTCTTTATTGATTTTTTTATATTTTTCCATATGAAACAGCAATTTATGGAGCTCTACCTTAAAGTTAACTTTATTCCGGGTTTTTGTCTTCTCCATCAAAGTTTTCTATTGAAATATATTTATATATGTAATGAGATTCATCTACTATTATCGTAAACGTTGTAATTTCTTTTCCATTGCAACAACCATCTGGTGAATCTTTGTTACTGAGAGCTACAGAACCAAAAAATTGTTGTCGGTTCCACTTGATTTTATAGCTCAGAACTTTGTTTTAATTCTAAGAGTATGTCAGTTTTTCGCTGGACCGTGTCCCACCTTTTTCAGCTATGCTCATTAACTGATTTAAATATTTGGGTTGAGGTTTTGACGATTGATTCGGAATAGCTTAAATTTTTGGCATACTATTTCAGTAAACGCATGAATGAATTTAAATCAACCCCAATTATTTTATTAATTAAAAAAACACAGAGGATTCGCATTTTTTTACCTCGAAATTAAAATAATTAAATAATCTGCGGATGAATGAATGCCGTTATTTAACCAGCGCGGCCGTTATCCATTCAAGCATCGCGAATCGGATCGCGAATATCAAAAGATGTAAAACCCACTTTCAAATATTGTATTCCTGTCTTATTCAATCCCGAAACTTTGTTAATCTTCCGCCATAATTATTATGGCCGCCGGGAACTTTGAGGCTTTCACAGCCGTGTCATTCAGCGGCGATATTAATAGAACGTGGGCCAACTTTGATAACCGAAAGTTAACAGAAAGATTAGATCACGTGTTTGGTTACCTCGAAAACGGCTACTTTCACCTTCGGATCACTCCGATAACCCTGAAGCATTTCGGGGGATAATTCCATAAGCTGGGTGTCGGTAATTAGAAGCCTTGTCACTCAACGGATTAATCGAATGATGGGGGGAGCGAGACGAAAATTTCAACGTTGTAATTGATAATTCATAATAAAACTCGATTCCGTGTATTCATAGTTATAAGCGGGATATCGTCTCGTTGCTCGGCTCTAATGAAAACCGATTTGTCCACTGGGGATTCTATGCATGGTCAACGTTATACCGGTCTCTAAACTCAGACTGCTTTTGTATTCAACTTGCTCCAAGTATTGTTTGTCTGCCGCGATGAAGTTTTGCTTTGTTGGAAATTTGTCTTAGGGCTATCTAGATACTAGCGGTATGAAATGTATGGCTGTGTGATTATGTAGAGGAGTGTAATGTAATTTACCGTCTTGTAAAACATGCAGGCCTGCCTGTCTTCGTCTTCACCAGCTGGACAGTCTATGAAGCCATCGCAGAGCACGTGGTCGTCGATACACCTATATCGTCCTTGTCGGTCTGGGGTAGGACATGCAAACCGCTCCATGCCATCTGCTGCTGGAGGACATTCTGCAATAAAAAGACATAGATTATTACATGATTTATTTCAATTATAATTTCAGATTTCTATTGCTTATTTATTTAAATAGATTAAAAATACATCATATCGATAATAATACACAAACCACAAAAATCTATGAAAATAATCAAGTTAAGAAACGAATTCCACATATATTTGAACGAAAACTAAATTTTTGCTCAAGAAAATGATAATTAGAATGGTTAAAAAAGATGATTTTTTTTTAAATCTCATAATGAAATAGATGGCGAACTTGCATCTGGTAATTGAGAAAGGAGCTAGCCAATTTTTACATTAAAGGGGATAGTTGAAAAAATAAAATATATACACCTATGGTGTATATTGTCGATGAAACTGAACTGTACTATGTCAGACAGGACTTATTTATTGAAATCTAAAAAAAACTGATAGTGACTTTAGGGCAGTAAAGGATTTGGTTACTAAGCTGAATAAGGATTCTAAAGATTCAAGGGGAATGAATCTCTCACACTAATATTCCCCCAAGTGTCAAACCATGACATAGGTTATTTTTTAATATTATTTCAGTTTGATTGAAATTTATATTATTTGTTTATAATTATTTATTCAACGAAGGATAGATGCCATTAAATTAATTATATCTAACGCGCTAAACTACCTACGTAAATATTGTTAAGTATATAGTAGGTCTCATCCAATTACCTTCCCCCTTGCAAGTGTTATTAAGAATTTCCTGACTTCATAGTTTTCATCGGACACCTATCCGACTACTAGCTTAGCTCAGTCGCGATTAACTTGCATTATCGAAATAATATGTTACCTACAAATTATAACACTTATTATTGTACAAATGCGAGAAAAATAATAAAAAAACTATATTAGCTTCTGTTGCCACGGTCTCGATGCTTTTTCTCGCTCGCATTCGGTACAATGTGCCGAGTGCGAGTGAAACGTGCGATTAACACCTGCGGCCAAACATCGAAACATCGAAACGGCGATTAGTTAAAAATCCATAAGATATCGACCAAATTATGAAGCATATCATGAATAAGTATTTTTATCCCTAACTTTGCTCAGTCGCTGTTAGCTTCATCCTAATATTAATAATGTGTTTTTACCACCAAATACTGTTGAAATAATTCAACTATTAACCTTTTCCACTCTGAAGGCCAGCAGTTATGGCCCAAAGACGGAATAAGTTTGCGCGTCGATTTCAATAGGGCGCAGGTAAATTTTACGAATTATTATTGATTCTAAATATAGAAAAGGGTTGCAACATGTGGAATAACCCAACTTATTTTTTATATATATTTATAATTACGCGTAATAAATTCTCAGAAATATGTGTGCATTTATCGATATATTTGCCGCCATTGTTTTGGAACAGTCAGTCGGGTTCTTCATATCGGAAAGGGTGTCGAAGCTCCGCCTTCGGTACTGACCTAATTGTTGTATTGTGGAACTATTTTTAAAATTCCATTACATTTATAATTATTTAATAAAAATGAAATTGAAACTGTAAAATCAGTGAAATAGGTTTATAATTAAAAATTAACTATGGAAAATAATAAAATAATGAAAGTTTGTTTTCAAATTCAATGATACTTTTGACTATAGTTAGGAATATGATTATAATTTATTTATATTATTATGATTAGGAAATATGTATACTCTGGCGAGGAAACGAGTGAAGAGGATTAAAATTTGTTAAATCCACGACATCAAAGTGGTAAGTGGTCTAATAATTTTTCAAAAAAAATAATTAATTTTACTATCGGTGATAGAATAGTAGGGCCAAATATCCTACAATTGTTTGGAACCTATTGATTATTTCCTAGTAACACAACAAACAATTGATTAGTAAAATGGTTTATGAAACAATTTGTATGCAAACGATAAAATAGGCAAAATCAATCTGGCAAAAAAATACGATAGAAGTCATGGAAAGATATAAATAATACGAAATTTAAGCATTTTGAGGTGTGATTTTTTAATTATGGAAGTTAGACCTCGTCCACACTTGTAGATTTTCATTGCATTTGGCATTTGCCATTTTTGAGTCTTTAAAGAGAACGTTTTTCAAATCTTTCGGATGTTACATTTACATAACAACCAAGATATCAATCGCGAGGAACTAGTCTTCAAAATAGAATAAATAAAGTTGATTTTTACATGAAGCATTTAGACGAAAAATTTAAAGAACACCTATTTCCTGGAAAAGAAATAGTGGTTGACGAATCTATTGTAAATTTTAAGGGAAAAAATTGTTTTATGACATATAATCCCAATAAGCCAAATAAAGGGCTATTCATATGTGATGAAACGATTCTAGTAGTGGCTGCTCTCTATTCATTCATACCTTATTACGGCTCGCTTACGACTGAAAAACTTACTAGACCTGACCTACAATTTACATCCAGAATCGTTTTGCAATTATATAATAATCTTTTGCAAACAATTCCAGAAACCGAGGGTTGTCATGTGTGGAAATAGATTTTTTACCAGTCTTCCATTTTCCGATGAATTATTGAAACTGAAAGCACATTTAACGAGACGTAATGACCAATAAAAAAATTGCCGGTTTGCTGCATGAAAAACCAAAATTAAAACAAAACGTAGTATTACAGTATTTTTAGGTCAAATACACCCGTTTTCAAATCAAATGCATCCTTTTGCAAATCAAATGCATCCTTTTACAAATCAAATACACATTTTACAAATCAAATACATTTTTTTACAAATTACGTAAAAAAACTGTAGCGTATGGAAGTGAGAATATTATGATTCTAGCTTGGAAGGACAAAAGAGTAAGGAGCGATGCTGAAGTAATTGCCATTCTAACCTACGCGCAATTAAAATAATTAGAACAGGTGGGATAGAAAGGACAATGTTATACTGGACATTTTAAGAAACATACCGGATGTATAATGTTAAAAAAAATATATTTATTCGATGGTCACAAATTTCATATGACGTATGTCTCAATGTTATTCGTAACGGGGGTACCTATATTTTTTTCCTAAAATTAGCCGCACTGGTACTTGCGGAACAGTGTACTATGACATTTTTTGTTGTTATTCATTAATATAATTTACGAAAAGTATGACTGTATTTAATTTCAACTACATTCATAATAACCCATCAAAGTAGGCAATAAAAATATTAATATATTATTTATAATGCGTTGGCTTTTAAACACCGGGTATATTACCCGGGTGGGATAATTCTCAAGCTAAATGAGATGTGTTTGCAAATTCAGGTATAAATGTTTTTTAAACGGTTCCATTGCGGCGACCCGAAAATTATGCGTCATTCAGATGGAAGTTATTACAGACCTATATATGGATGTATATAGCACCGGATGCAAGAAAAAAACGTTTTGTTTCTCGTGAATATTCTTTTTTCGCAATTACGGCGGGCAACGATTGTTATTTATTTTCTAGACGATTTTATACAAATGTATAATTTATATTAAAAAATATTCGATGATACAAAGCTTCCTATTAGACCCCATCGGCATGTCCATGTTTAAAAGTAGGCGTATGTGTGCGATAAGCCTGGGTATAAACCCTTTACCAGTTGTTCCTAAAGAAGTGTTGCAAAATTTACATTCGATTATCTGCGAATATTTCCTATTATGTAATTTATAATTGTTATCATAATAAAAAATTATGAATATAAACTCAATTAAGCAAACGTTTGTTATGTACAAATAGCGCATTCGGTACAATGTGCCGAGTGCGAGTGAAACGTGCGATTAACACCTGCGGCGAAACATCGCCGAGTGTTCGTGTCATTTACGCGTCATATTGATTAGTTAAAAATCCATAAAATATCGACCAAATTATGAAGCATATCATGAATAAGTATTTTTATTCCTAACTTTACTCAGTCGCTGTTAACTTCATCCTAATATTAATGATGTGTTTTTACCACCAAATACTGTTGAAATAATTCAACTATTAAAACTGGGATCATCTCAAATATTAAAAAAAAATATATTCGGTCGAAAAAGGCGTATTTAAAATGAGAGACTTAAATCGAGAAAAAAATATTTACTTTATTACATTGATATCATTTTTTAAGCCAACCGAATAAAATTTACTATATTTGGAAGCAAAATATTCTTGGGTACCTTTTTTCATATCTTTCAAAAATTGATTTGTTTTCTGCTAAATAATGTTGCATATATCGAAACAAATTATATTATTAAGGAGCTGAATTGAGACTATATGGCAGGTGACGAATAGTATCCCATCTTTTTTATTTTATTTTCTGTCATTTTCGATGTATGGGGTCGTATAATTCATTCGTAATTGTTTTACCGTAAGTAAGGATTTTGCGATTTGTTTCCTACTATACATTCAAAAGCACTTTTTTACTATTAAACCCAGTCGAGGGATTGGTTTTGCTACCTTCTCTTGTGAAAGCCATTGTTGTTTACGTCTTTGGTTCGTATTCAGTACCCACGTTTCGTCTCTAGTCACCAAATAGTGTAAAAAATGAGCTTTTGTCTCTTATTCGATGTATATTTCATATATGCCTTGTTTCACAATTTTCCAGATTTTTTTCAGATGTTTTTACACACTAAATTTTGAGTATCAAAGTTTATCGACTAATTCTTATACAGTTAATGTTGAATTTGATTCGATTTATGTTATGTTACGCAATTGTCCACTTTCACTACTTTTTCACAGCGAGGATTGTTTTTCAAATTAAAATGACCATTTATAAATAGTTTAAATCACTTTTTTCACGTTTTTAGTTGCAGATGTTGCATTGTTTTGTTGACAGGATTTGTACGACATATAAAAAAGATATAAAATTATAAAAATAACATTCTCCAGATAATAACTGATGAATAGAACACAAAATATGTCTGGAACTAGATTAACACTTTATAAGCCGTTCACGCCTTTTGGCGTGATTTTGTAGCCAAGCGTTATGAGCCGTTCACGCCTTTTGGCGTGAGAGCCATATCCCCACTTGGCATTTTTTTTTTTTTCTGATAAGGATGCACAATGTAATTCTACTATTTGACCACAGATGGAAACACGTGTATGTTAACTCGGATTATTATTACATGAAACTATGCGGCCCCCAGGCTAGGTTTGATGTAAAACCTTGCGGCTTATAAAGTGTTAAAGGCTAGAAAATAACTAATGGTCAAATATGATTATGCAAAATACGCCAGGACAGCCTAATATTAAAGTATCAGGATGTTCTAAAAAAAATATGAAGCTAGGGTTATTGCAGTTTTATGAATTTGGAATAATAAATACAATTTTTAACACGTTTTTTTGGAATGCATTCTTACATTTTGTACGAGTTCCTTGTATTTTTTACGCCATTTTATAATTTCTGGGAACGTATGATTTTGTATGAGCTTCATGTCATTTTAGGCGGTTGTTCATATAATGTATCTACCGCGTAAATCGAGGGATGGTTATATTAATATATATAGTATTATTATGTGTTGGGTTTATATTAAAATAATCTTTCGAAGATAAAAGCTTATTTAAAACGAAGAACGTAGTATCTTTTTCACAATATAATTATTTAAAAATAGACGTGTTTGACATTTTTAATTAGAGCTGGTTATTATGTTTAGTATTTTTAAATCGGCAGTGGGAGCTCATCTCATTATTTAAATAAAACAAAAAGTAAAACAAAGTACAATGTTAATTCAATGCCGTAAATTTAACATCTATTAACGCAAATATAATAATAGTTTTATTTTAATTTAAATAAATCACTCTTTTAAAATCATGTATAAGTTATTTACAACCTAAAATAATGATTAAATATATTCTATCGTAATGATGTGAGATAGAATGACCATAGAATCGTATCTCTGTATAACAACTGAAATCACGTGTTGTTCATTAGAGATCAGCTTTTCAAATACTAACGATGTGCTGTTTTAATTAACAAGAGCTTGGAGATCGTATGAAAACTGACTCTTACATGCATGGAGAAATGTACAAGTATAAACATGTTTTTAGGAATTATTTCATAAATTTAAAATATATTATGAAATAATTAGAATTTGTTTAAAGTTTAATTTGTATTTTTTAGTATGACTATACGTGTATGGTGAAAATATACCACAAGAGAGTGAAATTGAATGACGAAAGCCTCCGACAGCGAAATATTCCTTTGTATAGGTATTTATTGAAAATCTCCACAGGCTCTTATCGTGACCCTTTCTTAACGATGAGCTTTTGAAATTTGTCAAAACGAGTGATTCTATATTTGGAAGTGGATTGGAAAAATAATCCGATGTAAGGAAAATCGACTGGCAGACTCTTCTCATGGCCGTATTACACAGTCGATATATTTTTTGAGACTTTATTAAGGATTAAACTTAGGGCAGCTATATTTATATACGCACAAAAAAAACAGATTGATTCTATCGAAAATGTATTGACAATATTATGGCATTCATTTAAATTCGCGATACGTCAAGTGAAAAATTGAATTTAGCAAGCATGGCGCCGTATCGATTATCCGCTAATGGTGGAAAATAAATTAGAATTTATTAATACTTGGACATATACATACTTGTTATATATACGGCTCGCTTCTTGTTAAACATTCAACTAATTGGCCGTATTTGTCTTTGTTGCCGAGTTGTGTTACAGCGGCGTTTTCAGGTCGCGTGACCTAGGAATTATTTTCAGACAAATAAACCCCCGACAATTATTATTTTAAATATGGATTGGAAAATTTTCAATTTTCATATTGAACGTGTATGCGTGCACGACGCTTTTAAACTCTTCAACCGTCGTTATTCAAATTTTTCAGTACTATGACTACTGCAAATGCAACTTAGATCGCTTTGCCTAGTGAAGGATTTTATCCACTGCAGGAAAAAATGCATTTAATACAAAAAAAACATAAATTAATACTTAAAAAAATACCAGTGGTGTATACATAAATAATTAAACATAATTTATTGTTAACTCATCCGTCAGCGGTTTGAAAACAACCCCCTAGTCTTCTATATGGCACGTATCGATATCGTGGTTCCTATGGCGGCGCTATACGAGGGTTTATTGTAATCTTAACTACACCAACAAAAACTTTTGCCACACCTTGACCCTTTTAACCTATCCGTCACGGTGGCTCAAAAACAACCATATTGTCCGAAGGGGGTCTCTCAGAGAACCCAAGCATTTCATGTCAAGATATTGATGAATTCTGCATCAATATCTTGAACTTTTATTTGAATGGATTATTCTAAGAATAAAAATAGATATTAATGATATTCTTCATAATTTTGTCCATATATAGGATTTTATAACTAATCGCCACATCGTACCGGATGCGAGCGAAAAAACATCGCACCCGTGCCAACAGAAGCGAATATTGTTGTTTTTATTATTTTTCTCGCAATTGCCGATAATAAAGGCCAAAGATTATTTATACTATTTATTATTTTGACTTTTATGGATAAATAGAAAAAGTTTGTGGCATGTAGGATTAAAATAAAAAGATATATTCGAGAAAAATCAAAGACTTGGGGTCCCCAATAGACCCCATCGGCACGGCTACGTTAGCCTACAATTTCAGCACAATAGAAATGTCAGTTTTGATCACGGAAAATTCAAACTAAACTTTTAAAAGACACGAACAAAGCTAAAAAGTTGACTATAACTTACTGAAAACTTTGGAGTAATCACCTTTTCAGCTAAGAATTTAAATAAAGGGGATCGGTTAAATAAAATGTATAGACAGAATAGAATAATTAAATAAAATGTATAGATAATATAGAATAAACGTGATTTAAATTATGGATATTTAAGAACTGCCACAGAGAAGAGAGGAAAATAAATAAAATGCATACTGAAAGGAAAAGTGGAAGGTAAACGGTGGCTGAGAAGAAAAAAGCTGCTGTGTCGTAAAACTAGATTGAAATAGGAGCACAAAAATTGTTCCAGCTCGCCAAAAATCGACACATGAATTTTAAAAGACACGGACAAAGCTAAAAGGTTGACAATAACTTAATAAAAACTGTGGAGTAATCACATTTTCAGCTAAGAATTTAAATAAAAGGGATCGGTTAAATAAAATGTATAGATATTGAATAATCGTGATATAAAATATGGATATTTAAGAACTACCATAAAGAAGAAAGGAAACTAAAAGACATACTGAAAGAAAAAGTGGAAGGTAAACGGTGGTTGAGAAGAAAAAAGCTGCTGTGTCGTAAAACTAGATTAAAATAGGAGCACAAAAATTGTTCCAGCTCGCTAAAAATCGACACATGAATTTTAAAAGACACGGACAAAGCTAAAAGGTTGACAATAACTTAATAAAAACTGTGGAGTAATCACATTTTCAGCTAAGAATTTAAATAAAAGGGATCGGTTAAATAAAATGTATAGATATAGAATACCTGTGATATTAAATATGGATATTTAAGAAGTACCACAGAGAAGAAAGAGAAGAAAGGGAAATGAAAAGCATACTGAAAATAAAAGTAGAAGGTAAACGGTCCAAAATTGTTCCAGCTCGCCAAAAATCGACACATGTATTGAGAAAAAACAAGAATTAGTAGATCGCCTACGTCCGAAAGATAATTATTTCTCTTAATTATTAATTTATTTAAACGTGTTAAAATTGGTCCAAGTTTTTATAAAAAAATAATTGATTTATGTTATTTCTGGTGAGATTGCAAATTAATCCCCATATCGGAATTATTTTAATTTAATCCCGAGAAAAAAATGTCCCGGAGGGAATCCCGTGTCAGACGACCGATCTCAGATCAGGGATGTTGTACATTTTTTTTCGAAAGACGCGTGTAATTGAGCCGAGTGGAAAAAGTCGGATCGGAGCGAAATCGGACGTGCACATAAATGGCGGCACGTAGCACAGGTCGACACGGAGGAAATTACAATTTGCCCGTCACGGCCGCCGCGAAAAAAGGTTGAGCCGCCCTGGCCCGTGACGCAGCGCGCCCGCTGGAGGCCGCTGGGGCTATTTTTAGCTCCAGCCCAGCGGCGGCGGAGCCTACGTCATCGCGCTCGGTTCGGACAAGACGCTCGGCGTCCAAGTCCAAGTTCACCAATATTCATAGAGAAAAAAATCGCCGTGAAAAATGTTCAACCGACTTGATCAGCATGCGCAGTGAACAAACCAAGAATCCAATCAGAAAATGCATAAAATAATCTCGCATAGAAGCATACAATTTTGCATCTCTGCAATTTTTATGCACGACTGATATTTTCCATCTTATTTTTTTATTTTTGATATACCCAAAGAATGATCAAGGTATTCTAGACGTACACACGAGAAGGAAAAATATATATATTTTATTTAAAATACGCTGAAATACACGTCTTTGTATCCCCATCTATTCATATTATTAATTTATGCATTCTTGAACAGATATCTCAGATAGCATCCATATCTTATATATAATATACAATAATATAATCTTAAATTTATTTATTTTATATCGAGCTGGTTGTATAGTATTAGAACACTCTAAATTCACTTGCAGACATTTTTAAATTCGGTTTAAACAATGCTTTGTACTATAATTTCATTACAATCATCATTGCTAGAGTGGTCCATTTATATATCTCAAATTCTATTTTAGAAAAATCCATTGTTCTTTTACATTTATATCAAAGATCACTCTACGCATTTTAAATAAAAAATGTATTAAAATTACTTGCACATTTACAATACGTACTAAAGTTTTCAGGATTTATAAATATAACTATCATTTGATTTTTGTATATAATAAAATATATGGTCTCGTATAACACAGGTTTATACAAAACAGTTTAGTGGATTTTTTTTGTATAACGCGATTTAAAAAAAAATCAATGGCAAAATTATACTAATAGACAGAAACAATATTCAAAAGAGAGCACTAAAAATTATGATAATTTAAAAAGAGCTAAACAATCGTCGTCCGGAGATCAACAATCACAATTTTCCTGCTAATAAATGGTTTACAAATTTTAAGAAGCGATTCTTACCACATAATTTGAAAATTCAATGAGAAATTTCGTCAGCTGACATAAAATCCTCTAAAATTAACATTGAATTGTTAGAGATAGGGATGATAAAATTTAATGATCTATTATGATGTTAACTAAAAGAATATTTGTATGAACTTTAAACCTCGTATAACACGGATTTTTATTACACGACGTTTTTGTGAAAACATCTGCCCGTGTTATTCGAGGGCAGGGTGTACCAATATTTGAGCTAATGTAATTTTATTAATTTATTTAAATAATATAAAATATTTTTTTGTATACAATCTATAAAATATACTTTCATATTTAATGGATTTATTAGAACTAATCTGCAGAGACTTTAGTTATTATTAATATTCTAATTTAAAAGAAAAAAATCTATTATATACTATACATATATATATTTTTTTCATTGATTACATTTTTTTTCAGCTTTTTCAACAAGTTTTAATTGATATATCTTCACTGTAAATACATTGAAATCCGTGTAAAACGTTTTGGAATTCATAGAAAAATGAAGGATTGGTTCCTTAATTTAAAAACAACCGTGTTATTAAAAAAAAAACAACATTGTCATATAATAATAATAAAACAATGAAATCCCAAAGAATTTTTATTACTGTTTATATTAATTAAGATAAAATATAATTAACGGCATGTCTAATGTATAGATTTTATTCTAACCTGGTTCACGAAATAAAAAAAACCGTGTTACTTTAAAAGTGAACAACATTATGGCAAAGAAAATCGTGTAAAAAATGGTAGTAATGAAAACCTAATGAAAGCCATACAAATCTGCAGATACCGATGGACTCTTAAAGCTCGTTTTAGGTATTTATAAGCCCTCATGAATTTAAACAGTTGTAAGTCGATAAATCGTTAATGAAATTCTTAACACATTGTTCTTTAGCTATTGTGGCATAAAATTATGTCCATTTTCGTCATTAAACACGAATGAATATATAAATATTTTTTTTTTGTTATAAAATAATTAATTTGAAATATAATACAATAAATAAAGCAGATTTATTGATATGTTATTTATGACATCTTTCCACATTTCGTTAATTTATATTTCATGTATTGGTACACTTGTCCGTAACGTAATTTGACATTGATGCCTATAATGATTTTTTATATTCGTGCCTGTCAAAAAGGTTTTCCGTGTATTAGCCGTGATCAGGGATTTTCACTTGCGGAAAAGGTGGAAAATATGAAAAGGAATTTTTGGCCAAAACCACACGTTATGATGCCTCAGCCTCTGTATTTATCGAACATGACCTCCAATTACTTCATTCTATTTCCGGAGTTAAAAAAATAATAAAAACAACGACGGTTCTCCAACATTAAGGATATAATGACAAGACAATCTGGTTTAACGGTGCTTTGATCATTGGAAAAAGCGCTGATGAACGTATAATTGATCTGATACTTTAAATAATATTAATATACAGTCATAGTATTAAATTTTAATATTTGACTTTATATTAAGAAAGTTTTGGCCACGACTGAGTAGATTCACATCACTTTGCGATGAATATTACATCGCATACACAATCTGCGGATTGCGTCGCTTGCTCGAGCAAATCGTGCACATTCGCATTAAACTCAAGAAATGAATAATTCAGACGACAAATTTACAAATAATATTTAGAGAAGAATATTGTATGTGAGTATGTGAAGACGATTTATAACCGAAAAGCACTGTGAAAAGTGTTAAATTGCTAAAGAGATGAGCTTTTATTAGCAAAAATAAATTTAATAAACCAATGTAGGCATTTGCCGTACTTTAAAATTCCGAAACGCATTTGCAAAAACGTAGCTTCGCGTTCCTTCGGGACGCATTTCTCCGCTTACATTTTTAATATGTTGATTTTTCCAGAGTTGCGCCCGTTGAGCCAACAAGATTTAAAGCATTACTTATGTCTACATTTTTATTATTAATATTAAAATTATACGTATATAAATAATATAGCGATTGTTTTTGCATTTAAGTTTGCAAACAAAGTGACGCTGCGTTTTTTGTTATGAATGATTGATCCTCGTTAAGGCGGATATTGACAGGGTATTTTAAAAATATCTCCGTATAATAAAACGCTGAAACACAATACCAATTATAAAACCAGGAAGTTTGCTTCAATTTATTTTTATTATGTCGCAACACGTAAAATACTTATTGAGTCAATTAGCGGACGAAAAAAGTGTGGGTTTTGCAGATTTAAAAATATATACAATTAAATTTGTCGTAAAGACAGAACGGGGCAATCCGACCCTATCAGATTTTCATTTTATTAGTAGCTATAACATCGATAGCATCTCTGGAAGAGCTGAATCTAGGTTTCTCGAAGACATTTTTTTTTATTGCCATTGATATATGTCTCGGATAATATTTTAATAAATGTGCGCCGATAAAATTAGCAACGATCAGATTTCTTAAAATTTATTTCGGCAAGTATCATATGGTTTCATTCTCGGTCTCGGTTTCATTGAGCTCTAGTGTCGTGTCGCGTGAACCTGAGGGGTGAGGTCCAAAGTCGCAGACCTCACGTACAGTGCGTGATAGGAAAGCAGTGGGAGAATGGGGGGTATGGGTGGAAGGGTTCGTTCGTGACCTGCGAACAAATTTTTCCCAAACAAAACATTTTGGTACCAAAATAAAGACTCTACGTCTAAAATAAGACGTGTAAACACTGGCCACAATTGTTATTATTACTATTGTTATTTGACATTGCAATCAGCATGAAAATCTGACAAACGATGTGAAAATCTAACAAAAAATTAGGGTTAAATCGACGTATAAGCTAAAAAAAATTCTTTGTAACAATAATGGTCAATCTTTATATAGCAGATTTATTTATTTTAAGATAAAACAAATTCAGAGCGATTTTAGCGGATTATGGATTCGGTATTTCGTATTATGAGAACAAACCCCCTATGCAAATACGATGCGGGGCGGATATTTGCGGGAAATTTATTTACATATATTCCTAGGGGATATATCGGCGAAATTGAAACTAAAAATAGTTCAATGCGACATTTATGAATATTCTAAAAATATTATAAAGCGTTCGATTCTATAATTTATTATTATTATAATCGAAAAAAAATATACGCCATAACCGTTTATGGATTTTATTGGCAAAATATAGGCTCGAATGTAAAAAAAAAAAACGGAGTAGAAACGTTACTTTGATGTCGCATTCGTGAATATTGTGCATAAAAAAAATGTATGAATTTTTTATCGAACGCATTTACATATTGTACAGTGTGACGCAAATCGCATGAAATAAATTTTCCGCATTTTTTTCACAATGCTTTTCTAACGCGCCCTTGAAAAGTGTATCCGCAAAAATATCGATTTATGCAGCCGTACTCTATCTTATTAAATTTGTCCCGTAACTTTCTTAATACAAATTTATAGACGAATTTTTATTTACTCACATTTGTTAAATTCCCTTCTTTACGATTATCACTGGCGCCTCGTAAATTGTTTTTATCTTGTCAACCGCACGAACTTGTATGAATATTCAGTACGATAAGGGCCTAAGTGACAGATTTACAAGTGTTCCAGTATACGCACGATTCCGGGGAATCGAAATAAAATAAAAATGTATACAAAATCGGAATACGTCAGATTTGATGAATGTATTGCGGGACAAAGTGGAAATAAATGTCGATACGGAAAATATTCAGATTTATTCTTAATAAGCGTCGGATGGATGTTTATGATGAGGGCAATGATTCAAAAATTTAACAATTCGTAAAAAATGATTCAATAAATTAAACGTTGTTCGAATAAAAGTGCTACGTTTTAACTAAGCTCATTTTATCTATTGTTAATTAAGAATAATCCTAGATAGCTTACGATTGAATCCCGTGTCTACTGATTAGAGCCGAGGCTGATGAACACATCTTCGTCAAATATTAAATTTAATTATGACATTCTCGTGAGATGATCCGTATTGCTGCTGTTGTATTGAAACGTTCGTCCAAGAAGCTGTTATTATATTAATATTATATTTTCCTAGTTGATTCCTAATATTATGCTAATAAATTTGTAATATATTTAATTTAATAAATTTTAATAGAAATGGACGTGAATTTTATTTATTAAGATGTTTGATTAAATTAGTAAAAATCTAAACGTGTATAAAAATGATGTACTGATGATTAAGATAAGTTTGTGTCCAGACACGGTAAAATAAGCATCTCCTTAAAGATTTTTTTTTATGTAAAACTATTGTTTAATATTATTCTTCCACAAAAAATATGTTCCACCAAGTCCACTACATATTTACAGAATTAAAGTTAACCAATACATCTAGATTTTTTTAATAAAACTATATTTATGTTGTATTTATGTTGTAGGGTATAAAAAATAACCCTTTTTGTCCAGTTTTTGTTCCCTATCGCCCATAGAAACTAGTCCAGTTTTTATAGTTTGAGCCCGAAAATCACCAACCAAACTCAACAATAATTCTTCTCGGAATTTATTAGGTGATTTTGCTTTTCTTCCTTCTTGAGTTGCACGTTGTTTATACAGAATATAGGAATTGATGATGGACGTTTCCATCTCCCAGAAAAAAATGCTTTCTCCACCATTTGAGGGTTTTCCTCATGAAGCAATATGATCTTGCATATTGATTTGCAACATCACCTTTTGTATCCTTCTTAGGTAGAAAGATACACATTCCAATGCTCATAAAACCATTGAATCCTCATCCCAGTATGGCGCTACATTAAATACAAGTGAGAAAAAAATATGTTTGCTTGTATTTTTACAATAAACTGATCGATGTCGAATGACATTCGACATAGGACCGGAAAGAGTTAGGGATAAAATGTCAATATCCTAAATTGACAAGAGACACATCAGACGTTGTATGCTGCTATTTTACGATTAAGGATTTAACGTCAGCAAGGCTATTCAATTAATTAATAAAGTTTAATGCCAATTGTTAACGGGAGTAAATACCTATTTTGGTTTTTGAAAAATTGAATCGAACTATAGAATTTAAAGGGATGCGTTTAAATCAGAATTACTCTCCGGATCCTATGATGATGTGTTCAAATATCTGCTTGAAGCAGATACTCATGTAACCATTGATGAATAATCACAGAAACATTCATAGTGCATCGGGAAATCGAAATTCATCACGGCAAGGCAATAATTGCCTGTGACAAAATTCAGGAATTAAACTGGGAGGTTTTACTATACCATCTACATTCATCACATCACGTTCCATCCGATTATCACGTTTTCAAGTCCATGAAGCACACTCTAAGGGAAATAAGTTTGCGAAATGCAGCAGATGTTTAATGCCACTTGAACCACTATTTTGATTCAAAGCCGGAGAGCTTTTTTTTCAAAAAAGGGAACAAAAGCTGCAAGGGTTGTAAACGACGATGGTACCGCGATAATTCGCATAAATCGAGGCATAGAACATATACAAAAATGAAAAATAGGTTAGGTTCCGTTTAAATCCGCATAAATTGATAATTAAAATTCTATACAAAATTTGTAAAATTATAAAAAAAATATTTATTATCATTTTACTATATTTATTTATTTGAATACGATAGATAGATGACAACAAAACATCCACAGCTACTTCACGCTATTCACGCATTTAGGGATTCGATAAAGATGTAAGGAGATTAATTATCTCACAATTATATTCCCCCCAGTGTCATAAAGATTTTTTTTAGAATTTATAGAGTTTTGTTAGAGGATTAACCTATCTGGGCAGTATCTTAACTTAGTCGCGGTTAACTTATATTATGACACTCGTTAGTTTTAATATTATTTCAGTTGGTTTGAAAATTTATATTTTTTTCTTTATAATAATTTATTCGACGTAGGGTAGATGGTATTAAATTATTTAATTACCAACATACATATTTTTATAAAACATGCCGAGGTTATAGGTCTCGTCTGCTTAGATTTCCCCAGTTCGGTGTCATAAAAAAATCTCTGAATTTATATTCCTATTCATAGGCCTATCCGAGTTCAAACTTAGTGGTTAAAGTCGCGGTTAACTCATAGTGGTTATATTATCTAAAAGAAGCCGGTTTGGTTTATAATAATATGCATACGTAACCCAATTATTATAAATATTTTTATATTGCTTTTCGTCTCTGTTGCATTCTAATTTAAGTAATTATATCTTTATAAATAAATCATAAAATTGTTATTATCAGAGTTATATCTAGCACCAAAATTAACAGAGTTATATCTAATATAAAAATATATAGCACGTTCCATATTGGGATCGATATTCACAAACCATACTTTCCAAATGATTAGCCAATTGTAGAACTTTATTTGGTTTGTAAGAATCATCAATAATACTGATATCATCTTCGAGATCCGATATATTGGCTTTAGTTACTACTGTAATTAATTTTTCTTTGTTTATTTCTTGAGCAATAAATAATTTTCAAATTTCTCTCTCAATTTATCCCTTATTAGAATTAAATTGACACATTTAATACTTCTCGCCATATTTAAACAGGAATTTAAAGTTAACGGTTTAATTTCGTTGAATACTATTGCTATGTGCTTTACACATTTAAAAATTGTAAAAGTTTTCCAAATTTTCATTACTGTAAATGATTATTATCATGGAGTTTATTTAATGTAACTTGGTCCGCTTTATAAAATAAGTCTTGAAGGTTGAAATTACTCCTTGATCGAATAATTTTATTTTTTTTTCTTTTAGTTGCAACAAACATTTCACTTTTGTAGGGCATAACTTTTGTTAAACCAATAATCAAATATGGAAGGAATCATCCAAGCTTTTTTATTTGCATCGAACGGATTGAAAGATTTTATAAAGTAAGTAATAGTAAAATAACTCTACGGACGATAGACATAAATTGCTATAATTCACTTGAAAATTTTTTTTAGGGTTATATCCTAAATTATTTTCTATGATTCTATTTTTTGATTATAACTAGAAAATCCTTGAATTCTTGTTGTGCAGAAAAACTATGGTTTAATAAAACGTAATTTAAAGCAGTGATAATTTTCATGTAGTACAAAAAATTGGTTTGTTTGTGGTTATATTAACCATTTAGACGCCACGGCGTGCAGGCACGCGAAACCGGCTAACCAACAGCGCCACGGCTAACGCTACTACGAATTTATTTATGAATAAATATAATATTTTTAAATGAAAATTAATGCAAAAACATCTTTTGAAGGCAATGTGATTGCTAGAATGTCGATATGTTTGGCCGTTTCGTTTTATTTTAAGTTTATACGGGTACGGTAAAAATCCTTATAATTGGCTTGGCGATTAAAGGGTTAAGGGTACCAAAAAGAAAACTATTATTTGGTGAACTTAAACCCTCTTGTTACAGCAGCTAAAAAACGACTGGGTCGTCAGAAGAGGTATTAATAAATTCTTCGTCGATATTTTTTTTAAAAATGGATTATTCTAAGAATGAAAATAGTTATTCATGATTTGATTGATATTTTGGAGTTTTTATCTTATCAATAAGACGCCTAAATAATACGTTCTCTCGCCGCAAACTGGGCTCTCGCAACACGTGTCACTTGTACGTTTCACTCGCACTTGGCACATCGTATCGGCTGCGAGTCAGAAAAACATTGCCTTGTGGCAGCAGCAGCGAATATTATCGTTTTTTTTCGCAATATTTATTCATTAGACTTTTTAGATAAATATAAAAGCTTTATGATAAATTTGATTTATATTAAACAATAGTCCAAAAGCCGTCCCCATCGGCACGGCTTGGTTAATTAAAATATATGATTATACATATCATATATTTTTTCGTAGATCTCATAAATATGAAGTTAATTTTTTATAATCTATAGTTATAAAATATAATATAATAAAGAATTACATCAACGCATACGGTTAATTAAAACATATAAAATGTATTTCATCGATCCGTTTTATAAACTCTTAAATAATCGTCATTTTTGTCACGGGATTTAAAAAGCTACTATTAAAATCGACACCCTTCTGCAGCAAGAGTTGCCTTTTTAATTTAAAAAATAGTTTTTCTTACGTGACTAAACTATTAATACTAAATAAGTGTAAAAAACAACAAAAGCGAGAGTTTAAAATATTGATAAATAAGTTTATCAACAATAATTTCTAGTTTAATTTACATAATAAATATTTTAGGCATTAATATACATGCGGTATTTGGTATTTCCACAACGTAAATACTTTAGATACATTCTGTAAATTATTTACGATATGTCCTATAATTGTAGGGTCCATCCGAGCACATTAATTAATTTATTATTAGACTGGAGAAAGTTTTAATCAACGAAATATTACGGACCGTGACCTATTTAGTTTCATAACTACAATTACACCACACCCCGTTGTATACATAATTACTAGCTCGTTCTAACTGCGAATTCGTATTAACCGAGTTCTATTGCATATCGTGCAATAACCCCATTACCCACAAATGCCTATTCTTAGTACGAATGTGTATTAATTTTAGAAATGGCCCGAAAATAAAAACGACCTAGCATGTCTTAATCTCTGATCTACATATTATAATACACGAAGAAAAGATTGTTTGTCGAGCCGCTATATTGAATACGCTGTATTTTTTTTTTCAGCACAATTTTAATGATGTACGTATGTGTCGGGCGGTTGTCTAAAAATAAAAATAAAATAGAAAATCGATTCAATCTCGGAGCTTTACGATTTAAAGTTAGCGCTGAAAGAGTGTATGATTCATAGGACCGATTGCATCGTGGACACGGGAAAACTTTTTCAATTTATTTCTTTCAGCTTATGCAAGTACGTAGATATGTATAAATATTTGTGTGGAAAATATGAAATATTGAATCACTGCCAATTTAATTATTGAAACATTTTTCATTGTCGCATGTATACGGAGTGATTCGTACGTGAACCATTCAATATTTAATAAACAACGAGTTTTCGGATGAAAATATCTGTTGCTTCACGGTTCCATAATTCATTCCTGTCTCGGTTACTCTCGGCATGTAATATTCTACCCAGTTGCAATTTTCCTCTCTGCATAATTAAACCTTTATCAAAAGTAATTGGTTTATGGGCAAGTTGTGTATGTGGGTCTTTAGAGACCACATCTTCTTACACTATTCAACTTCTTCTCTATATTGCCGTATAATACAATGCTTTAATTATACACTTACCGATGAACACAGTAATTTTGAGTTTAAATTTGTATTAAACCACGGTACGAAACACCGTTTAACGTGCTTTGTCCTGTCGGGAATTACTGGTCTACTGAAACTCTAATATTGTGCTCTTATTGCGTTTTAAAACGACTTTTTATTATTCGTTTATGTTCAGTGTAAGAGTTGATTGTTGTTTTTATATTTTTGTAAATACTGTAAAAAATATTATTGCCGAATAATAATTAATAATAAAAGCAAATAAGATAAATAAATAATGAGTCCTACTCCAGCAGCTTAATTAGACCTAATTTTCAACATCAGACAAGCAAATTGAGATATCCGATTTTCTTGAGCTGAATTTTGTCGTTTCATCCGAGTCTAATTTAATTCGAGATTATATAGTAATATCGAGGGAATACAATTAAATATAATAAATCCATAGATTTCGTGAGAATATTTCTATAATTTATTTTAATTTTATATTAATGATATAATTGCTTATCAATAAAAATACATATATAGCATTTTCTGTGTTAAATTATAAATAAAAATAATTTAAAAGATGAGACAGAATGCCTTGTAGTTTATTTCCTTAATTTTATTCTGAAAACAAGTACGATATGTAAGCAATATGATCCTGATTACACTAAAAAGTATCACAATCCTTGACCCTTAAAATACATTTTTAGCCAAATCTTATATCAAAGCTAATAATTGATAAAAGGAATAAATAATAAATTGAAATCCATATAAACGCGTAAAAACCAATAAAATAATAACATCCCTTGTGATTTTTAAAGAAAAGGATTAGCCTAATATCCATGGATATCAAGAAGAAAAAAAAAACGTATATCTTTGTTATGCCAACATAATTCAGATGACTATATAACTATATTTTATGGAATATGAAAATATAAGCTTTACGATAAACCTTTGATGGTTAACTGAAGATCTAGCTCAACTAGATATAACCTGATTTAAGACAGATTAAAAAAAATATATTGTCAGATTTAAATGGTTAACACTCAAGGACCCGGTCCCGCGTTAGTGCGGAAATTTTCGTAAACGGTAAACACCCGCTCCCGCACTAACGCGGGTTCACACGAAACGTGTTATCTAAGGCGCTACAAAAGGCTTTCTTTTAAAGTTTCACACTGGACACAGTTTCATTCATTGCTCTGCATGCCCTTTGTAAAATATATGACATAGGTATTTATTTATGGTTAAAAACTGTCCTTGTAATAATAGATTATTTGGATCGAAAACTTTCCAGTTATAATATAATATGATTTTTTTTTAAATTTGAATATGAATTTCTAGTAAGCGCCATTAAATTTAGTGAGATGGTGCAAAACACCTTTTTGCTTCCATTTTAACTATTTAAAATTTTCTGTTATTATTGTTAAGTTAATTACTTTTTGTCGATCAAATTTAAATATCGAGTTATATTATAAATAAAATCCATATAAGCGAATTTAAGGTACAATGAATAAATAGGTGTATGAAAAACTTAAAAGCTCTATTTACTTATTTTAATCAATAAAAAAGCGAATACGGTTTTATCTAGCGTTATTTAAAAAAAAGTGGTGGAAAAACCATGGAATAAAAATGTTTTTTAAAAATTCTTTTAATAATTGATTCTATGGAAAAAAGATCTGATTATCAGAATAGAAGATTATACACAAAATATATGAAAACAAGAACACAAAAAGTGAAAATATAAAATCGTTCTCGCCATAAACTCTATCCATGATCTGATGATGAAATAAATGGCGAACTTTCATCTGGTTGTATGCGAAAGTAGCAATACAATTTTTATATAAAAGGAAATAATTGAAAAAAAAAAATTACATCTAACCAGATATATTATGCCGATGAAACTGGATTTTACTAGAAGAAAATGTCTAAATGGAATTATTTACCTAAATCTACGAAGTAGCTATTGGCTTCAAAGATGCAAATGATCGAGTGACGATACTAATATGCAGTATATCATCTGATGATCGAATTATCAAACTGTCATCAACAAAGTTTTATAGCCAAAATTATTGCAGGATAATAAGTAGGCTTGTATGACGATAATACTTTCTAAAGAATGATTTTATTATTATTTTATTATCTCAACATTTAAAAAGATATTTTTAATCATTAATTTGGTTAATGAAAATAGAGTTATTACAATTCCATGTCTTTTTCATACCATCAATACTTATGTCTCTCTATTTTTATGTTACATAAATGTATTATTTGATATATACGGTAAATAATGCGGTGATAAAAAATATGGATTTCGTATGTGGAAATGTATAAATAAGTAATATGAGAGATGTAGTAAATAAATATGTTATTGTGGTGGATTATATCCAGTGAATATTGCAATTTCATAATTGATTTCGGCGAGATTATTTGTCGCCGGGTGATAAATTTCAGATATATTTCATGCGAAACAATGGCGACCGGAAGAATAATAATAAATAACGTCCGCTGAAGAGGAAGCGGGCGAGAGTTTTCAACAACTTTTCCATAAGAAGATTCGAAAGTTTAGACTTTGTGCGAAATCAGAGAAATGAAACCGCTTACAATATACAACGAGCATCAAAAATCCAGAGGTTAGCATTTTGTAAGAGCGAACAAACATTTTTTTGCTGAAAAAAATGTTTTTATTAATCGTTCTTAATTGTTTTATTCGTTAATGACTTCATATTTGGTATGGGTGAATAACAATAGTCTTTTTAAGATAAAGTACGTGCAAAACCGTGTGTCGGTTATATCAAATAATATTTTATTCATCGAATTTAGCAGCCACTCTCCTCGTGAAGCCAAAATTCGTATTTTTATTACTTATACATTTAATGGCATATAATAATACAGCTTTTACTCTCGGTAATATTTATACGCAGACAAAATGTGTCTCGGCGCTTTGAAACTTTGCAAACCAACCGTGAATTTACGTTTTGTTGAAGAACGTAAAGCTGACGACCTCAGAAAGAAAATTCCGAATTTTTCTTTAGGGGGAAATGTCACATTTAGGGAAAGGCAATCGACCATGACTAAGTTATTTCCCAGGCGGTATACACATTTATTTTTTTATTTCAATGCATTCGCATTCGAGTTTCATCATGGATACAATTAGATTAATTCTAGGAATTACTCAGATGTTAAATCCACGAATAAATGCTTAACATCATGAAGTCATTTTTGAATTCCAAGATGGCGAATTGTAATTTATACATTTTTCAATTTTTATTTATTAAATCTATTATGAATTTGACGTATAAAATATGTTTTACTAAAAATAATATTAATACACGTAGGATGGGTTGCTTTGATCCGTTGGTAGAAAACTCACCCCAGGGACACTGGGATCAACTCGATCATTATAATTTCATTTGAGCGAAGAGTTATGTTTCATCTTTTCGGTGTACACTCGGTCCGTCATCCTCTTCCCTAATTTGTTACATAAATAAACGGGGATAGAATTGTTCTTGGGCAATGATCAATGCCTCGAAACTAATTTGTACACATCGGTAGTCAAGGCGGAATAAAATGTCAGTGAATATTGATAGATTTGTAATAATACTATTTTCATCCGTAAATTATATCTAAAATTAAATCCTATATTTAATTCATAGTGTACCAAATTTTGTTAAAAGTTTTCATAAAAATAAATCTAAGGTCATTTTTGGATATAAAAAAATAATGACATACATACGTAGCGGAATCATTCCACGCACTATAATTATTTTAGGTACATCTTTAACTTTTATTATACTTATAAATAATATTAATACTAAACTATGTATACTTAAATAGCATTTATGTTGTCGATAGAATTTGAGGTTTAACCATGATTTCCTGAAAAAAATAAAATAAAATAGTTTGGAGGTTTTTAGCAGGGCAAAGAAGCTTTTGATCAAAATCGAATAAAATATAAAAAACTAGAATATTTTGATGAATAATTAATTTATTAGTTTAATTGCGTTACTCTGAAACCAGATGCCGTTGTATTGTTTTAAAGTTCTGTTAGTAATCTTTCTGTTTTGACATTTTTTCAGCTCATATTTATTTTAATAAAACCAAATGAAGCTACCCAGATCATATGCGATATTTATGGAGACATTTTGAAACCTCGACAGTGCTATAGATGGTTTCAAAAGAGCTAAAAGTAGTTGAAAATGTACACCAAAATAAAAAGACTTCTTAAAATCGATGATGACTTCATTGGTGGAAGCCTTGAGATCTTAGTCAACAGTAAATGATTAAAAATAGACAAGGATTTTAGGTGCCGCGAGTACTTTCTCTAACAGTCTTATAACAACGAATAACTATACTATGTTTATGTCTATAGGTTAAATGTGAAATTTATACTTAAGGATTGTTACTGAAAATAAGATGTGGGTATTCTACGCCAATCTGAAAAGTTAAAAACAATGATTTTCATCGACACAGATACCTGTGTCTACCCTTAGGTCATCATTGACTAAAAAGATTCTCCTTTTGTATTTGTTGAGATGTATCGAAAATAATTCACTGTGAATTACCAAAATCTAATAGGATTGTTACAGCATTGTGCTCAATTGGTTAGAATAACGGAGATCCGGCTAGAAAAACGATCAGTTTTAGAAAGTTCATAGATAACAAAGAAAAATATTTAATAGAAAAATATTGTACAGTTGTTGTCGAAATACAAAAATATATCTTTCCGCTTTACCTTAAATTAATATATTGAAAATATTATTCGAAAACATCATGCATCTTTTAAATCTAACTTATTCTTTTATATTGTCAACAAAAAAAAAATTAGAAAAGATTTAATAATCATGTCAAAAACGATCGAAACATTTATAACATTTCTTAAAAGTTGAAACTGAAAGATTATTTTATTTATTTTGATTATAAATAATAATATATTCAGAAAATCTAATTAAAAATATGCAAATAAAACCAATTATCCTCTAAAATATGCTATCATGCAATGAATATTTTTTCTAGGTGCGTAAATTGTTTCCGCCACGTGTGTCGTGTCAAGTTATTAACACATTGCCTACGGGGGTCGTGAATTTCACGTTAAAAGCGTTTTTGTGTATGTCCGGGGCGCGCATATCACACCCTAACCGACATTACGCGTTTAGCCGGCTGAATACGTTTTATTTTTGACGAATAAATTCATACTGATGTTATATCATAACTGTTCCCTTTTATTTATGACGTTCCTCAACATTTTGAGCTATATAAACAGCTATTGTAGATAATAAAAAGTATGGCATATCTCAGTGACCCAATGCCAAATGACTGAAATTTCACACATAAGCCATTTATACAAATATTTTAAATTCAACATTCAAAAGACTAACCTATCCAGTAAATGATGAAGTTCAAGTAATTTATTTTTTGGCTCAATATCTTGATTAATAAAAGAGTTATGATTTTTTATTGTAAAAGACGAGGTTTCACCAAATGTGTCTAGAATACTTAGAAAATATATTTACAACATTATCAGGGCTAGCTTAATAATATATATTATTTTTCTAAGATGATCATGTTTTCCTGGATTGAATTCAGCAAGATTCTTAATGTAGTGAAATAAATGGCCCGGAGGTAGAACAAACATAACACTAGCCACACAGCGACGACATTACTCACCGGACAACCATTGTAAATAGTTTATTCCGGGGAAAATATCCTCCGAATACGGGAATAAAGGTTATTTATAGACAATTGAGATATTAGGTGCTCTTCGAGATTTTATTTATATAAAAGTGTGTCAGCCAGTGCAGAGAATAACAAAGTGTGGCACGTGACCCGAGCGGTTACCGGAACTCCTAATGGAATATCGCCCACACCTCGGACCAAGGGTTACCTCCGATGATAGACCACGTCCGGACCTTAACGGCCAAGTCGGAAAATTTTCGTTTATAACCATACTTGTTGAGAATTTCATTTAATTCTAGTATCCCTATGATTTTTTGTGGTTTTACTAGGGCCATATGTATTTCTTTAACTTCGCTGTGTTGTAGGCGGGCCAGGGCCATAAACATGGAAATCATTCGATCGCGAACAATCTGAGGAACCGGACATCGCACTCGATCCTCGAACTTGAAGACCCTACGGTTTTGATTGCTCGTAAAAAATGATATGTACGAAACGAGGCAATAGCACGTCCTTCTTATTTTCACAATGCTCGCAATGCCAATATTTCTGAATTGTGTGGGCCGGGCATGAAAAAAATTGCAATCGTGTGTGGCGCCTCGCATTCTCTTTTTTACATTCGGATATGGCGCGATAAATTAGCGTATGGGCCAACGTCGGATTTATTATTAATGGCATAATTTTATTTTATTTCGATCGCAACAAATACATTGTTTCGCATGAGAGTACTTTAAATAATTAGTGTGGCGAATAAAAATGGAAATTCAGAAAAAAATATTAACTTGTTGTCGAATTCATTTTCCGGAACACAATTTCATAGAGTGGCGAACATTTTTTTTTTCGTAACAGTACTTCAATTGAAAACCGCAATTTCCGCAAAGTGAAAGCTGCCATAAATAGAAGCACGCGTTGACTATAAATGTTGATTTTTATTCATACACAGGATGATTTAATGTGTAGTTGAAAAGAATTAAATAAATATATTAAAATATAAAAAAAGAGATAAGAATCTCTGCTTTCATTAATGGCGAAATTCATTCCATTCCATTTTTTTATGAATCCAATGAGATTTGACTAAGTTATTCATCTTTTTAAAGCAAGTAATTGTTTATATGTAGTTATATAACTGTTCTCTGGACCAAATAATCAGAATAAGAGCATTTTTTGAGATAATTTGACTCGATCTTTATCTTATATTCATATATAGCATCCAACCAAGTAGAAATTCATAAATTTCTTCACTAAAAATATAATTCGTTACGTTTTGATAAATAGAGAGATTTTAAATTCATCAGTTTCAGCAATGGCTATAGCTTTTATATTCGCTACTGCCAATAATAGCATTCTTTTTAGCTTTTTTTTATTATTTAATCTCACAAGACCGACACGTGCAACAAAATTCATTAATGAAACTGTATTATCTGCTTTAAGAAAATGTATATAAAAGCTCTGTTATATAAGTGCTTAATAACGACGTCAAAGAAAAAGTTTACATTAAACTAATTATTGTAAAATTATTTCTGTATTATTAACTTTTAAATAATTAATAAGATCTGTAGAAAAAGAATCAGGTTATTGAGAGAAAATGATATTTTAGGGTTTGGCATCACAACCTGTTGTTGAAGAACTTATGTCTGGGGAGGTCGTAGCTTCAGAGCATGCCAGAGCAACTGATAGAGCATATAAGAGAAAGCATTACAGAATAATTATCGAAGCTTTGTATAGAACAAGAAACTCAAAAAATAAGGATTTGTACGTACTGCTGATATTGACCCTTTAACCACTATGAGAAATATTATGTCCTGTACGGGAATAAATTTCTAAAATTAGAATTAACTTACAAAACAAATGGGTTTCAGACGTTTTTAATGCTAAAAAAACATATTCTTATCCAAATGGGTGTGCCTTTTACAAAATAGTTTGTCACTAATGTGTGCGGCGAATAAGCAGCCGACACACCGGTGTATCGTTAGCAGTTAAAGAGTTAAATACTGTCTGATTAGGATAAAAGATGGTATGTTTTTTTTATTTTAATAATTGATGAGAAGATAATCATTGGAGCCGTATTCTTTGTCCTATCGGTAGCCTACGATAGGGTTAACCATAACCTACTACTAGTCTAAGCTCTGCAATATCGCAAAGAAATTGTGTCTTACTAGTATTATAGCACTAATGCTTAAAAACTACCAACCCATAGAGGACAGGATCAGCTACCTACATGCTGATAATATAGACATTGTAACACAAAGTACGTATTTTGCAATGATTGAAAAAGAATTAACTAGGACAATGGAATACCTTAAATAGTATTATAAAGCAAACGCCCTCAGATCTAACTCAATAAGGAACAAAATAACCGCTTGCAAAAAATGCAAGAATTGCAAAAAAAACGAAATGAAATAAGCGCTAGAAATAGGACCAAAAAAATAGTGGGAACGTAGCCTTCGCAGCGCAGTAGCCTTCTAGTATTTAGGACATGGCTTTATGTTACTCAATTTGTAAATATTGAAGAATCTAACCCACTGAAAGGGTAGACGTGGCCCTTAATGAAACATGTCGGATAGTATGGTTGCATAAAGCTGATGTTAAAATATATACGCCTTGATAAGAAATCCTCTCCCTTTCGGTCCGCTCAACCGATGTTCATCGGACCTGCCAAATACAGGATACAAGACCTTTATGTTCGGACATGAATCCTCTTCTATAAGACTCAAGTCAAGATCCAGCTATGCCAGAACAGCAAAATGCTCACTGATACAGCTGCTGCGGAACGAACAGTTCGGTCTGTAATCAGCAGAGACGCTTCCACCAGGTTAATACTATCAGGAATGGAAGACGCTCAAAAGACTCCGAACAGGCGTCGCAAGGACAAGTTAGAGGCTGAAGAAATGGGAAAATATTCGAAGGAATTTGTGATTTGCGACTGTGGAGAGATTTAGACCGTTGAACTCTTCTAAGATGTGCGTTAACTCCGTCTATCTACAACCAGGATGATTTAAATTCAAATCGGTAAGAAAACCGTTGGAGCTTACGTGTCAGTAAATAATAAAAGCGGCAATGAGCACGGGGTTAAGGATCAATTAGACCAAGACAAAGTACATACCCATATGCCAATCGAAGCCGTCCAGGAATTCACATATCCCGGCTCAATTATTATAAAAAAATAAGGAAACTAATTTGGAAGTCTAAAGAAGAATCACGTTGGCAAATCGGTGCCACTTTGGAAATCAACAGCATTTATGTTTGGGATTCCTCTCAAGGAAGACTAAAGCCAATCTCTAGATGACCCTCATTAGACACGTTTTAAAATACGGGTCTGAATGTTGGGCTAGGACAAAGAAAGATGAGCGACATTTGGATATCCTGTAGAGGAGGATTTCGAGCTGTTCCGACTATACAAGGATATGAATCTGTCGTCAGAGTAGCCAGACTTCGTCTCGATAAGGCTCGTAGTTTAGACTCTGGGTTCTGAGAAAAAAAAAACAAGGCTGAGGTTGTTAGACTGTGTATAGTAGGAAGCTGCATCATTGCAATTAACCAAAAGATGGAGCCACATGGCGGCAGACCGAATAAAACAAAGAATGGTATTGGATGAGGCCATGGCTCTACAATAGGGCTATTGCGCATATGATGATAATAAAGAACATTATATAATTCCTAATTTTGAGAGAACTCATGAGTAACTGCCCTTCATTAATAAATTATTTGTGCAGTTTTTTTAAACAATATCCAAGATCAGAATGAAAACTTTTTTGATTTTTATTTGAATAATCGCTGATACATCCGTGAAATGGCATTAATAAAATACGGAGTATTTGGAGTTGTGTACATTCCACTCTGTGAATGGAATATTTTGAATTAATTCACGTACAACAGGAGTTGTTTATAGAGCTGTTGAATAGGGAGCCAGAGTGCTTTAAATGTTGGCAATTTGTACACGTCACTTCACCGGCATATTTCACATGCTGAAAATTTTGTAATAAATTTCCATGACGTTTTCATCATCGCGAGGCTTCGCCAGATACGGATCGTGTCCATCATTCGGGATTGAATACACGAGAATGTACGCGCTCATATCATACCAAACACAATTCGTTCGTATACCATGTTTATGTCCTCTGCAAACAAATGTCAATGGGTTATCGCTATTTTCGGATAGCTCGGTCTGTGGATGAATGAATAAGCCATAAAATAAATTTATCATATTTTATTGTTAAGCCTTAACAACACGCGATTCCGTTCTACTTAGCATAAGGCATTTATTATCCATATTTATTTGCGGATTAAATTTATTATCGATCCGTTCGGCTGAGGCCCTATTAAATGCCCCCAAGATCCGATCGCGCCCATCAACCTCCAGCGGGCTGAGGGCACGACCGACAACCCAATAAAGTTTTTAATTCGATTCTGGTGAGTTATGGAACGCCGAGATATGAATATGTACAAAGTTAACAAGTACAAGTACATAAATAGATAATGGGAATGTAATTGTGGCAAAACGGTCCCTGGACCACGGCTTGTCGGACACCAAAGGGGGTCCCGTGGGAAATCAGACCCCTGCTACTTGTCTGCCGCCAAACTGCTTTATCACTGGAATAAGCCAGATCGGTCTGGGTCAGGGGTGGCAAACTGGCGACCATTGAAATTATTGGTGCTAACAATACAACCGGACAAATCATAATAATTATAATTATTCACGATTGAGATGCGTATATCAACACGTTTTTTTCTTCTTAAATAAATCTTGTCTGCTTTAGAACGTAGGTCATCAAATTCTTTTTATTTTTTTTCGTACATGTGTCCATTTTGGGTAAGATATAACAATTCTCGAGCTCTTAATCCAGTTCCGCTGCGAATATTGCAGAGACACGACAGCTTCTTTCTTTCCAATTACCATTCACCATCTACTTTTCCCTCCATTATAATCTACAGATGGCGATACTCAAGATAGGTAATTTAATAGTAAATGCATTATTTATTCTTAAAAGCATCACAATCCAGGTAAATCATTATATAGTTTACTTATATCGCATATATACAAAAATATGAAATATATTTCTAATTACTGTTAAAAATTATTTTTCTCTGTAATAATATATAAATAAAAAATAAGGATAAATTGTCGACATTCAAATATTTTCTCAAACTGACTATTCTATACTAGTTTTAAAAAACTGTTTTTAAACCAGTTAAATACTGACTTTATATAGAAAATTAAATTGTTTGTATTTTTATTTCTGTTTTTAATCCCGAATCTTATTGTTAATCAACAATTTATTATTTTTAATGCCTGAAACCTTTTGATAATTATTAAAGAAACAATTATTCCTGAAAGCTAACAAAACAAAATGCAATAAAGGGTTCTAATTCATCGACAGGTAGGCTTAAAGAATTTAAAAAAGATACATAGAAATATGAATGAACTCAACTTATAATTTAAGCGTGAAAACATAATAAAAAAAAAACAATTGGGACCGAAAATCATGTCAAGGATCTATATTATATATAACCGCGTTGTCCGAAAGGGGTCTATTTATAATGAAACATACACCCTAAACATCTCGAATCCAGATATTGATGATTTTTTCATTAATATATTGACATCATTTTTAAAAATGGATTATTCTAAGAATAAAACTATTTATTTATGATTTGGTCGATATTTCGGATATTTTAACTAATCAATATGAGGCGTAAATGACACGGACATGCAGTGATGTCACGACGCTGACTGAGCTCTCGCAGCACGTGTTACTAGTACGTTTCACTCGCACATGGCACATTGTAACGGATCTCGGGAGATTGTGATATGTAGGTTTTATTTTAAAAGAAGTATTCGAGAAAAAATATAACCTTGGTTTCCCAAGTAAAACTTTAGCACGATTAGAAAAAATAACGTAAATAAAAATAATATAATGCATTTAATACGATTTTTTTTAATCAAACCCAATAATAAAAAAATGTTTAGAATGTCTGAAAAAATATATATCGTTTTCTTAATAGAACGTTTCAAGATCAATTCAATTTTACAAAGATTTCTCTTGTGACTGCGTTAAAAATAACATAAATGTACGTACGTTTCAATTATGACTTATACAAAAAAAAAACATAAAAATATTATAGAAAAGCGATAAACAAACGCACATTCTAATTTTATATACACACACTTATTTAAAACGGGTTTATGTTGATACAATTATTAAATTTATTGCAAATTTGAATATATTAGAGTTAGTGTCGAAATTCACGGGAATAACCAAAACACTAGTTATCCAATCTCTGAATGAATGGCACAAATTAAATTCGGAGCGAGATCAGAGTTGATATAATTTCATTATACGATTATGAATACAAATTTCTGCTAATTGTGAAATTAACCATTTGCGGTACGGAATTAATCCGAGGCAAAAAAGATATATACAAACTATATGATCGATACAAACATCAGCTAATTAATTGAGATTAATATGTGATGGACGAGTATGCGTCGGATTTCATCGAGCTTTGAAGCTTTCGCAAATTTCCATAATTAACGTTTGACCACATTCAATGGTAATTATATCACGTTAGCGATTTGCACATAATTAATTAAATTTTCCATGAAAAACATTTTGTTTAATTCGTATAAATAGTCAATATATTTCCCGGAAAACTTCTATACCTGTTGGTTTTTATTTATCACGGGATTTAATATGCAAATAAACGGGCTGCAAACCAATTATGTCGAGCTGCATTATGCCGGATAGTATCGTTATTTATTAAGCCGGGAAACTCGGAAAAACACTGGCCTATAACAAATTTCATCGGCAATAGTGCTAATTAGTATTGGACAGAGGCTCTCTACAAATATCAACAATTTACTAATGGATATTGATTTTGCCATAAGGTGGGATTAATTGGACGTAATTAGCTAAATTAAACAACGTATATCAGTTGGCCATGCGAATTAAATTTAGACGTCGTAAAATTTAGCACTAATTAATCATAAATTATATTTATAGCTGATTTTTTTTTATATATAATTCGAATAAATATAATCATAGAGTAACATTGAGATGACAGCGCTATTTATTCGAGATTGATAGAAATATAATTTCAGAAGGGATATATTAAAGCTGATTTATTATATATTTCAAAATTGATAAGACGTCATCTGATGATACTTCAAAGATATATATTTTAGTCGGATATGAAAAAATATACTAAATTTTCTTATATATGTATGTGCGTATATTTATATATATATAAATAGGATACGATTTTATATGGATAAAAAAGGGAAAGTCAGACCATTGAAATATTACAAAAAAGTCCTTACGGCCTAGTTTCTTTTCCTGTTCGGGTCTCCGAAGCTTAACGATGACACTTGAAGAAAAAGGAATCTAAAAGCAAAAGCAGATAAGGGATACGAAACTTTTTTTCGTCAATATACCGAGCAAAGATTTTTTTTGATACACAAAATGATTAATCATTAATATATTTTTTTATTAATGGTTGAACGCACCTGAAATAATTTCTTTAAATGTAACGAATGCCGCGTTTTCATTCGGTATATAATTCTGAATGTCCTACATTACCACAAAAGGCAATCTATTTTTTTTCCTCTCAATTGTATTGTGACATTTTTATATTTTCATCTCGACAAAGGAATACGTCATTTTCAGAATAACCTTTTTTCATATTAAAACGATCGATTCGTCATGAAATGTTTTTATTTATTCCGATTTGTAATTTGAAGCAATTACGTGATTGGTCATATATTGTATGTATTGAAATAATAGTAAATTTAAAGTATTATTTTTTAAATAAAAGTCATATTTATTAGAGTGGACGGAATTATTCGATTTTCCCGGAAAAAATTGCAAAAAATTGCCGAAAACTTTCGCAGCAACCCCATTTATTTTTATTAACTTGATAACACATTAAGAATCCTTCTATTTCCAGACCCAAAAAGTGAAAGTATACGAAAAACGTTGTAACAAGTAAAACAAAAACAATACCTCTCACCCAATTACTAATTTATAACAAAGTAAGCGAGGCGGCCTTATCATTCCGGGCGTCGAGCCCAAACTTTTTATTGGGTCCGCGTCGTTACCCTAGCCCCAAACTTGCGCGCCCCTGACAAATATCAATAAATTAAATGGACCCTGGGCCAATGGCTCCCCCGTGTCCATCTTCACCATATTATCTGGGCACAGGCCGCCACTTTTATGGCGGCGGGGCCCACTCCCGGTCATATCTGACGTCGTTATTTACATTCCGGCCCGATTGACACATATACCCGGAGGTCCCGAAACTCAAAATTGAAAGATGTAAAGAACGGGGGCTGACGGAATCGGGGAGGCGTGAAATTGCACGTGCGAATTGATATGGAATGTTCGACGAGCACGCTTAATTGCACTGCAATTACGCCAACTACGTGATTTTGGTTACGACATGGAATCGAAACAGCGGTTCTAAAAATGGTAAAAAATAATAATAATAAATTCTCATTAAAAATATTTATCTCACAATATTCAGCATCATTTTCTATATATTTCATTTTTATTATATTATTGAAAGATTGTAAAAAAAAATAAGTATTAATTAATAAACAACTACTTTATTTTTCTTAGGTCTAAAACAGAAGCACTTGTTAAAATTGTAATAATCACAGACACTCACTTGAATATTCTGAGATTTAACTAGTATTTTATTAGGTCCTTATCATCAGTTAAATATTAAATTTTCCAGTGAAAGGCCGACGTATGTTAAAATCTCTATAGGAATATTTAAATACATAGTATTTGATTGTTAATAGGAAGATTGAAAAAATCATATAAAAACATTATTAGCCCATCCATCACGGCGGCTCTAAAACAACCGAATCATTCGAAGGGAGCCTATCAGAGACCCCAAGCATTTCTAAGAATAAATTATTCATGGTATGCTTCATGGTTTGGTCTCATATTTTGGATTTTTTAACTAATCAATGCCACTTGCCACCGACAAAGTTCTCACGGCACGTGTCACTAGTACGTTTCGATCGCGCTTGGCACATTGTACAGGATGCGAACGAGAAAAAACATCGCATCCGCGGCAACAGAAGCGAATATTGTTGTTTTTATTTTTTATTTGCAATTGCAGACAATAAAGATCAATGATTATTTATAATATTTATTATTTAGACTTTTTTAGACATACAAAAAAAAGTTTGTGATATGTAAGATTTATATAAAAAGAGTTTTTCGAGAAAAATTGGTTAACATTAGTGCATTAATCATTAGGAAAATGAAATTTTCCTTTAAAAATAAAAATCAGTTATCTTTTCGGAAACCCTAAACGTCTCCCTAATCATAAATAGTTAGGGGTCTGGCTCGCCATATCTTATTTTTAAAATCCAACGTAAAATAAACACACGACTCAGACAAATGGTCAACGCCCTGTGTTTTATTCGGAATGCCGACATAAGGAAATATTTTAAAATCTAACTTTAATTATAATAAAAATCTAGCTATACCTTTTTTAAATCCCTTTCAAAATTAAAAAAAATACTTTTCTAATTTATTTAATACTTTTTTTCATTTTAGTCTATTCGTCTTTTCATTATCTCTAATAACAATAAGTATAATTATAATATATAAACATTCTATATGATCTTCAATGAAAATGGCCCTTAGATAAAAGAAATAAACCACTACACTTTTCCCTTTTCATTTTTCCCATTTATTTTAATTTTTTCTGATATTTGAGGTATTATTGAAACCCATTTTTTGACATGACGCTTAGCTGCCTCAACGATTCTATCACTATCTCCTCAATATTGGCACAACGCGGTCTTTTCATGATTTTTTTTCATCGTTAAGAATAGGAAAACAGTGTAGGAGATCAAATCTGGCAAATAAAGAAGCATCATAACAATATTCAAATCGTACTATTCATTTCTATCTGCTAGTAAAATAAAACGCATCAAAAAACATTAAGTCAAATGAAAGATCTATAGAAAAGGACATCACAGCATTTAATAAGTGAATATATATTTATTAGTAGTATTTTTATATTTTAATACTAAAATATTTAGAGAGATAAAAGTGATTTTGCATTATTTTTGTGCTTGCGGATTTCAGACAGACTTATTTATGACAAAAAAATTTATTAAAGTACATAAACTATAGTATTTTCTAAAACATAGCCACTGTGTAGTATTTTAAAAAGCTCAAAAACATTTAATTTAAATTTTATCTCTCCTTTAAATATGAAAAGTTCACATAAAATAAGTGTAAGCTTGTAAGCTTTTCTAAATACAATACTAAAATGAAAATTGTGGAGTAAATATAATCCATAAAATAATAAAAGCACTTCATAAAAGTAAGCTTTCGTGCACATGTAAATAGTTTATTTTGTTTACACTCTGTCACAGTAAATTATCCCCTGAATAGCCTGAAAAACTCAGACGATTCGAGTTGTTTAGTTCGTCGAGGAAAAGTTAAATAAAAAAGGCGGGAGCTTTACAAAAAGGATAGCCCGCACAAGTCGTATCCTTATCAAACGACAAGACCCGAAATTGCTGACAAATTAGACGAGCTAAAAAGTTTCAGACGGTGACTTCATTACTATCGTACGATCTCTGAGACTAAACTCGCAAATGTCGACTAATTTTGTCCGCTGGAAAAAAAAAGTAGGAGAAGACGCACCGCCGTTTTGCTGAAAAAATACATTTATCCGGGACCGCTTTCGCCCTCGCCGCAGACGGGGAATTCAATTTAAAAATATTGCCATTTTAAATTCAATTTGCGCATTCGTCGCAATCGATCCGCCTCGAAATAGATTTCCGATTGATGAATATTCATTTCGGCAATACGCATTATCGAAAATTCGCACCGAAATCGTTGGCGTTTCGATATTTTGACGGGGTTTTGCTTTGCAATTCTAATTCGCGAAATTAGCAATTCCCCCGTCGCCGATTTGAATAATAACTGTTTATCAGTCCGCCGATAATAAAGCGAAAATAAAAATTCAAACCGTTCGAAAGTAATGCGGAATATTTTTTTTTTTTTGTGAACGACATTCGCCAAATAAATTATGAATGAAACGTTATATACGCAGAATAGCTAATTAACATTGAAACAAAGAGGCAGTGTCGGCTTTATTGCGAACGAAAATATATTTTCGCAACGAAAGGGGAAATAATATATTTTTTCATTCATAAAAAAATATATACGGAATTTTTAAAATAATGCCAACTCATTTATATACATTATTATAAATGTCTAACCAGAATTTTTATTAATATATTTAAATATATAGACGAGAATATAAAAATATATATATATTTCGTTGCAATACAGATGATATCTCAAATAAACATATAACCCTAGAAATGAACTTTAACAAAACATATATATATAAAATATTATATAAGATCATATTAAATTGTTTTCACATTCAAATTAATGTTATGATGCTTAAGGGCATATTTTACTGAAGATATATTCTATTTTTTTCATATTTTATACCACAGTGAAACCAATGAGGGTGTGGTTAGGAGGTAGTTGACCCACCTCAGCTTAGATCTAATTGATTTTGGAGGAAAAAGCCACTCGATTTTGTAGTGAATTAGTCGGTGTCTCGAATTGAGAAGCAGTGGCGCTAGACGAGGCGGAGGGGTGGGTGGCTAGGTGCAGCGGTCCAGCGGAGGCAGGTGTGGCGAGGCCGGGGGCCGCGGCGCCAGACAGGCCGGCGCCCGACGGTGAGCGCCACTGCACCCCCGTGCACGACACCCTCGCTGCATCCCTAACTATCCACCAAACAACCGGCATCTCAAAACTTTGTTTATTGGTGCGAAGATTAAGAACCCCTCGACTCGTGAGAATTAAATCCAAGGTTAAAAATGCTTAAAATAATAAAAATATATCACATCCTAATCGATGATAAATTAGTTTTATTTTTTTAAGTACTCTTAGGGTAGTAAAAAAATAAAAATATAATGAATTTAATTTTTTTTATATTCAATGAAGATTCATATTTTTTTTAAATAAAGTCAAAGACATACATGTATATTATTTTATGTCTAATGGCCCTTAATTTTCGCATATAATAAGTGCCTAAATGTGTGTGAAAGTAGAGGGAAGTAGAAAAAGCATTTCAACCCCTAAAAATAAACGCAGTAAGTATTTATTTGATTTTCAATTTTTGAATAAATAGCTAAGTTTCCACCAAGAAGCAAAATGTCAATCGGTTTTTAGAAGGATTATATTCAAGGAAGACTGATTCTTCCTTCCAATAGAAATGAACCAATCAAATTTTGCACCAACGACAAAAATCTTTATAAAATTGAATTTTTGTCGCAGCGAATTGTGCGAAAGTGGAATGTGCGAAAGAATAGGACCACCTGTATTAGTACAATAAAATATTTATTTATTTATTTGACTGCGATGGAAGGATAGGCATAACAGAAAGATTCCAAAGCTAGTGTCAAACCACGACACTGGTTAATTTTTAACATTATTTCAGTTGCATTGAAATTTATATTGTTTGTTTTATAATTATTTATTCAACAAAGGATAGATGGCATTAAATTAATTAATTCAAGGCGCCAAACTACCTAAATAAATATTTTTATAAAACATGCCGAGGTAATGGGTCTCTTCCTCTTACATACCCCTCTTAAATAAAAAAAACAGTAAAAAATATTAAAAAGCCTTATCATTATAAAATACCTCTCAAAAGCTAGAGATCATAATTAATACGTATAGATTCAAGATGATAATACAGTCAACCCTCTTATAACGTTTCCTGTAAATTGCTGTTTTCTACAAAATTATATATTTTTAAGGTAAATTTAGATATTTCGTAAATCTATAATACATTGCCGAACGAAATAAAGCTCAATGCTCTTTGGTTGACAAGGAATTTTGTATAAAGCAGCGATTTAGAGGAAACGCTATAGGAGGGCTGACTGTAATTGAAAGAAATATGGTGCTTTATAATGAAGTTTAAAAAATGATATATCTCTGATTATTAATAGCGAGCACAGTTAACCAGAAATAAAATAAATACGGAAGCTACTAATAAATTACTATAAAGTTTAATAAAAATTTTTGTATTAAGGGGACCAAGAAGAAATCGCGCATTTCATGAACCTATATTTGAGTTCAATTTGTGTCCAGACACAGTGAAGTAAATAAATTTTATTCTATTATTAGGGGTGAAATGTCCACACCTTAAGCTGACAAAGGACATATCAGACATTGCATACTGCTATTTTACGACTAGGGCTTAAACGCCAGCAAGGTCACTAAATCCATTATCAAAGTTTACCGCCAAGTGCTTACGGTAGTAGATGCCAATTTTGGTTTCAAATGGTTAAATCTGGCAATAGAAATCTTAACGGCTGCGTCTACGTCAGGACTACCATCTAAATTCGACGATGACGTGTTGAAATCTCTGCTAGAATCAGATCTCATTATCAATCATAATGGATGTATCACATAACTTTGCATCCCATGGTCTATAAACCACAAGAAAATTTAAAATACTAGTAAAACTGAGTCGTTCTACCATATCCTCCATATTCATTAAATACGAATATTATCCATCTCATATATGAATTTAAAAGTGAAGTGAATCCTGAAAATGTTTCTGTATTAAACTATAAGAAATAAGAAGGAATTAACTCTCTAAATTTACGCGGATTTTTTTTAAATAACGCGGCATAAAATTTGTACCAGGTGACCAAGTGTTTAATGCCGAATCTGGATTATACTAAAAGAAAATGCCTAGCTGGAATTATTTATCCAAATCTTAAAAAACTACTAGTGGCTTCAAGATGGAAAAAGATCGAGTGACGATATTTTTATGTGCATAAAGTGATCGATTTATTCAATCATTGCTGATCGATCAAATTCTCAAGCTAAGATCATAAACATGGAATATATCCTTGTCTTTAATTGCGCGGTTTTCATTTACACGGGTTTTTCGTGGAACGTATCTACAGCGCCAATCAAAGTATGGATGTACTGAAAATAATTAGCGTGCTTGATAATAAAGAATTACATTAAGAAAAAGGCAAAACAACTTTAAAATGAGCATTGACTAGCAGATATGATGATGAAAAATATTATTACAGATTTTTTAAAATAAAAACGAGTAATATTAATAATCCGTGATTTTTTTAACTAAATAATCTAGCATCTTCACAATAAATATGATTACATTTTTTTGTCAGGAGTTATAAACGCGAATGTCTGCATATTTTATAGCCACACAGCAAAAACGTATAATTCTAATAATACATGCTTATTTGAATTGGCCCATCAATAATTCTGCTATTGAGGTTTGCCTGTTGATTTACTAAATTGCGTATTATTTATAAGAAAACTTTAGCGTATTTACTCAGTTTCCCATGTAAATTCAAGATAAGTTATATTTATTATATAATATTATATTTTGAGAATCTCTGGAACGCTGTGTATTGTCATTTTAAAATTTCATGTTCACAACATTCTGTATAAACAGGTGATTATGCGACGCCCTGTACGTGCGCCACTTCCTTTCAATCTTGCTCATCCGGGATAGAGCTTTCGGTTTTGAACCCCTAAGTCACTCTTTATCCCGTCACATAATCACGTTTGGTCCATGTCCTGACTCTATTATTCGGATACCGAGTTCATTTTGACAGCATCTATCAGAATATAATAAAAAAAAAATCAAATAAAGTTTTACGCGGATAATTTCGCAATCATCAATCAGCTGATGGATTCTAATATGATCCGATTTTACTGCTCGAATTTATTGATGTGTATGCGATACACATTGTGCGGATTTATTTCTAATTATTTCTGCACTTTTATCGTTTCGCATAAAGTCGGTGTATCGCATCCAGTTTGCAAGACTTGGCCGATTCTGATTTAGAGTCGAATAAAGTACAAAAACGACTTTTGCCAGTAATATTTCAGCCGGGATGTGGAGGAGCGAGTTTCAAACTGTAAATGTCTTTATCTGTCCGGTGGTGTGTGTGGTGTGTAGAGGTAGAGGAGGAGTCTGATGGCTTTACAGATGCCATTTTTCCTGGAGAACGGGATGACTTTGGAGAATATTATGTTTGCTGGACTGTAAAATTGTTTCAATCCGATGACACAGCGAATACAAGTTGAATAAAAAATATTTGCATTGAAATTCTGAATTATTTTTCAATTATCATTAAGCGCAATCCTCTGTCGATAAATAGCGTTGATTTGATTAAATTTCAGCGTTATCATAAACCTCCACGACACTCAATAAATCGAATAGAGCACTCTGAAAATTATTCAACTGGGAAACTTTATAGTTATCATTTGCTTCAGCCTATTCGGATCAATACTGCAGACTGGGAAAACTTATTCTAATTTAATTTGCGTTTAATCACTGGAAAACTTCAGCGAGACCTTAGTCAGTAAGCGATCGATATATTTAAAGGAAATTCTTTGAATCAATCGTGATATAAATGGATTATGTTCGAGAATATAGGGCGAATGAGCGAAACTTGTGATTTTATCCGCTCATTACCTCCATACAAATCGTATCAAAACTTCAAAGCAAAATCTAACTTATTAAGGAAGATTTTGCGTTTTATTTTTATCGCCTCGCCGACATTTTTTTTTCGCCACAAAAGTATTTTTAGACGCCCAAAAAAGTGCTTTGCACCCTATCTTCTCCGTGGGGAGGGTGTCTCGAGACTCGATTCTCCGGCATCCGAAGAATTTGAAAGAAGCCCGGTCACAAAAGACATCCATTACGACGCCGTTGTTGATAATTCGCGGCGACATTTGCAAATGTTCGTTTAATATTTGAATAAGTATATTTTTATCGCGGCGAAGAATTAAAATGTGATTTATGCCGACGTTGCGTAAGTTATGCCCGGCAGTCCAAGTACAAAATTCGATTTCGGATAAAAGTTTCAGCTGAAAGCTCAGGGGTAATAACCTCCCAGCTGATCTATGGCAGCTAGGCAAACACCCCAGACTTGCTGGCAAATGTTTACGACACTCGCTCAACGCAAATGGATTGGAATCCAATACAAACTGTGGCATATGGGCAGCACCAGATGACTACATCAAAATTTGATACGCGTCATCTCTGAAGAGCTGCCAATCAATAAAAATAATAACAATTTTATTTTTAAATATAATAATACCTTTGCTTAAATAATAGCTTTTTTTATAATTTCACACGTGCATAGTCTTGAAACAAAATGATCCACAAAAAAAACATTTACCGTATTTTTACAAGCTTCTAACACGATTCCTAGAAATAAAATATTTATATATGTATTTTCAATTTCGCGGGTTGTTACGTCTCAGTATTTGGGGTAAAAGGACATTATTCTATGACACAATAGTCAATGAACAATGGTAAAATAGTAAACAAAATTATGAAATTTATCAACGAACAGCTGCTTTAGTTCGCGAGGGTTTGCAATTTGTTAAGAGTATGAAACAGCATTTTCTCACTCACGATCTCAATCTAGAACAAGCTTAAAAACTCCAACGGGACCTGCAGATTTGTATGAATGTATATCGAGAAATGTATAAACAACTTGTGAAACAATTAACAAAAAGGTGAATAACAGATTTCCTAATAATAATAAATTTAGATGTGCTTAGCATTATTTTTTTAAATAAAAAACACATATTTATCAATAATATTTTGTATAATTTATTTAGTGGCTTTAACTATTGCCTTTTTACACGATTTTCTATATAGTACAATGTTTTTTGTGAAAGGTATCTACCGTGTAAAAAATAGCTAAGTGTATATTGACATTGATAGTCATATCGGTTGTTTACGTTATTGTTGATTGTCGTAAAGATTTCCAGTAACTAGTGTAAAATAATGTTAAAAAAATTGACTAAGTAATCATGGAAGCCTTTGGGATTTCTTCCTATTTCTGAAGATGTAAAAATCTATAAATGAGCGATGTTTTGCCAATGTTTTGAGAAGATAAAGTCATTGTCATCTGAAGTGCTTTGAAGAGTTGAAAATTATTTTCAAAGATAGTCTAATAAAAGAACAAGAGAAAATCATTTTATACAGTTAATCTTTCTATAGCGCCAGACTATAGAAATCCGCTCTGTAGAAGACCACAGGCATACATAATTACACGAATCGACGGTTATCTATTTATCTTCGTATCAATAACAGAAATGTGCATTGTTTTAAATGTAAAATAATTTAAAAAGTAAGAGATAATGAAAACAATCATATTCACTTCTGTTGCTACGGGCACGATGTTGTTCTTCGCTCGCATCCGGTACGATATGCCGAATGCGAGTGAAATGCACGAATGGCACATGCAGTGAGAACTCAGTCTGCAGCGAGACATCGTCGAGCGCGTCTGTCATTTATAAATCATATTGATACGTTAAAAAATCCAAAATATCGACCAAATTATGAAGCATATCATGAAAATCTATTTATATTCTTAGAATAATCCATTTTTTAAAAAAATGTTCAGATATTGATGAAGAAATTATCAATATCTTAACACGTTGCGGTCCGGAGGACTCGAATACGCGTCCTCGCGGGCCAACGTAAAGTACGGGGGACTCGTTTTCGAGTCCTCGTTGGCGCTGATGTTAAACCAACATCATTTATATTTCATTGATACGCAGACCACACTTTGAGAAGTTTTGAACTATTTTTTTTTACATAGAGATAACCTTTCTGAACACAACACAAAAAAAAGTATTGACGTAACTTAAATGGTATCAGAGTTACATCGATATAACTGAAGTACTTAACTTTTGCTTATTTTTTTCGCGAAATCGCCCGGCCCAACGCAAAACTCGGCGCGGAACCCAGCGCATGTGTTAACATGGAATGCTTAGGGTATCTGAGAGACCCCCTTCGGACGACACGGTTGTTTTCGAGCCATCGTGACGGATGGGTTAAAAGGGTTGGGGTGCGGCAAAAGTTATCGTTGATGTAGTGATAAGAATAAAGCTCAATAATAATACGTTTAACCCTCGTATAGCGCCGCCATAGGAACCACGATATCGATACTTGCCATATAGAAGACTTTATTTTGAGCTTGTTCACGTGCATGTAAATATTACGTATTAACGAAATATGTAATTTGACCAGGAAGAGGGCACTATACGAGGGACGTTGCTCTGTAAAAAAATTCCAGTTAGTTATGTAAATATTGTATTTAATTCAGTTTAACCTCAAATATCGGATAAAACTATTATTAATATTCAAAACAATTAAATATCAAAATACGCCATTTTATAGCTACGATGTTAATTAGGCCGTAACAGTTATTTTGTTGCTCATCAGATAATAACATTTACTGATGCGATTATTTTATGATTTCAGTTCAGAGAAAATCGTCCGCTTATTTAGCATAAAATGTTGGGTTAATTTCAATATAAATAAATAATGTACACAGTCTATTTAGAGAGTTGGATAGATCAAACATTTGTAAAGGATGATCCGAATATTTTAGAAGTTGAGCTTATTTTGTTATTAATATATGAATTGCCGCTCCGAGTGAAAAATCAATAGTTTCACTGGCATAAATTTGTTGTTTGTTCTTTAATTAGAGTGTGCAAGTAATCCTGTGGTCCAGGTGCGGTCAGCACTACTCATGACTTGATCCATGTCACACCCCCACCCAGCCCATCCTAATAAATCCGAGCGTTCAACCGTCACAGCATACATCGTATTAATTGGTCGGTGATTTTCCCAGGTAAGGGATAAATCACGGCTCTATATATAGAGCCCGGGGGTGATACGAGCACATATCACCTGAGGTCGACACCTGAGTGCGATACAACATCGGGTAATAAATTCATATTTCGGATTCATCGTTAATCCCCGGCCCAGAACGGCCGGGGATCGCTGGGTATTTCTTCGCCATACATATTGTATGAGACAAATTAACAGGGGGGCTCCATTAAATTTCATTACACACCTACTGCGTGGGCTGGCGGCCTTATCTCGAGCTTATTTGATACGAAAGGGAATATGTGATGAAGCGCCTTTGTGAGCGCCGCAAATTTAAACCCCCACTATTCGCAGAGATAAAACAAAATTCGCGCGGTGAAATAAGACTGTGGCTGTGGAGCCGGGCCCGGAAAACATAAAAACAATGTCGGATTCAATAGCCCGCCATCTTCCAGAGCGCCGAGATAAAATGAATTTAACGGTTGCCGGGGTGACGTCTCTGCAGGTTGGCGGCACTGCGAGCGGTTGCGGTAGTGTGCGACGGGCAGCTCGTTTGCATCAATGCGACAGTGTGCGGCGGCGCTTTTTAATTAACGCGAAACGTGAGAGCCGTGGCTCGTTACGGAGCCAGCCTTCTATGTGGTTTCGTGTTAATCTCAATATTTTTATGGCAAAAACACGCTCTCAACCTTGTGCATATGTTTAAAATTTGCTTAACATATTTATAAAAATAACAACGACGATTATAAAAAAAAAAAAATATATATTCCGATTTTATTATGAGAGATACGGAAAACTGGAAAACTTATTCGGGATGTTTTTATATAAATAAATATGTTTGGAAAAATTCAGCGAAACAACAACAACCGCCTCGAGGCTATCGTATTTATAATAATAATAAATATATTTAATTTAACAATTATTTAATCTTTAAGAATAATTTGACTCATGTAATATATTTATTTTTAGGTTTTATTCAGATTTTTTCATAGAACAAGTCAGATTTAAAAATATTTAAGCACGAATTATTTATATTATTGTATAAAAATGGGATATACAATTTGTTTCCGTGTTCTTTTGTTACTTTTTATTTCAAAAGTAGGAGAAGAAAATGTATTTGTTGTTTTGTTAAAAAAAAACATTTTAGCGGAACATAAAATATATTTTTTACTACATTTGAAAAATAAAACACAACTATCTAACATACCATTAAAGTAAACTTTGATAAACACTTAACAAAATAGTGCACTCCTGAAAAATATGTACATGGATGTGTACACATATCCTTATGTGCATAAATAAATCTGGTCTCTAACGGATTTCTCACCACAGAGACAGAATACCCTGAGAAGGAAAACCCTAACCTGATGACCAATAATCGGTCTAGTTTCGATACTTTCGCTCCTCTTCCTTCTCTCTGAGGAGGTCTTTCCCATGATGAAAGGATTGATATTGCGCGATAGGGCTAATAATCACTTGCGACCTGCTACTTGAGACTCGTTTTGGGCAGATGTGGATCAGTATGCCTGTGTATATCTATATAGGCGTGTGTGTGTAGTCGCTCGCAACCTGTCACTCGTGACTCGTTATAAGCAGATAACACATTAGAGAAGAGAACAAACGAATACCATGACAAAACCCCTCCTACTTGCCTGGACACAGTCGAGAGGGTAAAATCCGATACCATCAGGGTAGAAGATGTACGTACAATGCCAACAATGGCTAAGAGAGGGAAACTCTTTACAAAAAGCCGCATACCAATACGGCTTGGGTCCCCGCGGTTCGACTGCCATTCGAGAGTATGGTAAGGCCCATACCCTCAACGAGTGAGAGCCTTGTGGCTGGCAAATGATGATGATGTTATTTATGAGGTATATTGAGGGCCTTAAACGCTACTTTGCTACCGTTGAAAATGTACAAAACTTAACTTTCTTTTAGATTTATAAGATCGAAAGAGCTGTAAACCATTACAAACGTATGTACCTAACCAATGTGCGTGATTATCTAAATAAAAATAATTTTCAATGTCAATAAGAAGATAACGCCTTAGAGAAGAGAACAAACGAATACCGAGACAAACCCCCTCCTACTTGCCTGGACACAGTCGAGAGGGTAAAATCCGATATCACCAAGAAGATGTACGTCCAATGCCAGCAATGGTCAAGAGAGGGAAACTCTTTACAAAAAAACCGTATACCAAGACGGCTTAGGTCCCCGCGGAATGGACATGAAAAGAGAGCCTTCACGTCACGTATGAGACTCAAGTTCCTTTGGCCTCGACTGCCATTCGAGAGTTTGGTAAGGTTCATGCCCTCAGCGAGTGAGAGCCTTGTGGCTGGCAAATGATGATGATGATGATGAACAAGTATCTACGGTCGAGATTCCTTTCAAAGAAAACTAAAGTCAAGCTGTGCATGGCCCTTATCTCGCTCTTTCTAATATACGGGTCTAAATGTAGGCTTTAACAAAAAAATATGAGTGGCAACTGGTTATCCTGGAGTGGAGGATTCTGAGACGAATATTTAGAGCCGTATCCGAAACAACGAGAAGCTATACAGATTATACAGAGATATACTAATCACACCGGTGGGCCGATCGCATATCAATGATGAAGGACAGTCAGTCTTCTAAAGGTTTATAATTAACAAGCCTTTCTGTCCGGAGGAACGGAAGACCAAGACTGAGGTGTTTGGACTGTGTACAGAGGGACACTGCATCATTGCAACTTACCAGAAGATGGATCGACGTGGCGGCAGACCAAGTAAAATGGAAAAGGGTGTTGGATGAGGCCAGGGCTCTACAATAGATGCACAAATAACAAAAGCTTATCCTACTTAATATAAATGGTTTTTATCGAATTTCTCACCAGCAGAACCACTGTGCCTTGGGAAGTATAACCCTAAATCGAAGGCTGATGTCTAGTTTCAATACTTAATTAATAGGGGAAAAATAAATAATTGTTATTAAACAACAATGTCAATGAGTAATAATCTCCTTCCTACTTGCATAGACACAGTGGGAAGCGTAAAATCCAATATCAACAGTGGTAGAAGATACACGACCAATGCCAACGATTGGTCAAAAGAAACCTCTTAACAAAAAACCATATACCAAGACAGGCTTGGTCACTGCAGTATGGACACAAAAGTAGAGCCCTCACAACAAGTGTGAAACTTGGGTTCTTTTGGTTTCGATTACCATTCGTCAGTATTGTGACTGGCAACTCCTGATGATACTGATAATATCTAATGAGTAGAATCATTTATTATACCTGTCTATGACAACTAATGTTTTCATCCTTAAAGACTCTTACCTGGTAAAAAATCCTTTGATAGAAAAAAGAGGTCACTCCTATCTTCCTTATCATATAAAAAAAAACTTATATGCTTCCTCAAACATATTTAAAAGAGGAGAGGATGGGTTGAAGAAGGGCCTTGGTATTTTGGAGGTGTAAAGGGCAAAAAAATAAGTAAATCTTTCTGCAAAGCTCTTTCTCTTCATTATAGCAGTTTTTAACTTAACCGAAATGTAAAAAGAACTAAAGAATGATCGCCTTATTGCAGATGATATATCTAGATATGGAAAGAGTCGAATAACAGATACTAGTATTTATATCTGCTGTTCATTAATCTAGCCGTGCCGATGGGGTCTATTGAGTACCCCAAGTTCTAGATTTTTCTCGAATAACTCTCTAAATATAAATACAACATGTCATATACATTTTTTATTTGTCTAAAAAAGTTTAAAGAATAAATATTATACATAATCATTGACCTTTGTCTCCAATTGCGAAAAAAAAGAATAATATTCGCTTCTGTTGCTACGGACGCGATGTTTTATCTCGCTCGCGAATGCGAGTGAAACGTGCGATTGATACTTCCTGCGATAACTCAGCCAGCGGCGTGAGCTCTGTCTGCGACCAAATTTTGAAGGATATCATACTAAAGGGAATAATGAAGACTGCATTCAAGGAACTACTTGCGTGATGACTGTGTTAAGGGGGCGCGACAGTAGTACCGAAAAGGTATCACACCGCTGCCACCAATATGGTAAGGCGGACGCGACAGTAGTACCAAAAAGGTAACCCACCGCTACCACCAAAATGTTAGGGGGCGCGCGACAGTAGTCCAATAAATGGAACCCACCGCTCCCTCCAATTTTAAGGCACCCGAGCTCGCGTATCAAAAGGTACACGACCGCTGGCG